>JAAGAY010003999.1:0-68968 GCA_011801015.1 Ardeotis arabs | reverse complement strand
ACCGATGCTGTCACCCCATCATAAAAGGCCACCAAATTGGTCAGGCACGATCTGCCCTTGGTGAAGCCATGTTGGCTGTCACCAACCACCTCCTTGCTCTCCATGTGCCTTAGCATGGTTTCCAGGAGAATCTGCTCCATGACCTTGCCAGGCACAGAGGTGAGGCTGACCGGCCTGTAGTTGCCCGGGTCCTCCTTATTCCCCTTTTTAAAAATGGGGGTTATGTTCCCTTTCTTCCAGTCATCGGGGACCTCACCTGACCACCACGATTTCTCAAATATGACGGCCAGTGGCTTGTCCTTCTCCTCAGGGCTGCTCTCCATCCATTCCCCGCCCAGCCTCTATTTGTGCCTGAGATTGCCATGACCCAGGTGCAGGACCTTGCACTTGGCCTGGTTGAACTGCATGAGGCTGGCACAGGCCCACCTCTCCAGCCTGTCCATGTCCCTCTGGATGGCATCCCTCCCTTGCAGCGAGGGGAGGGTGTCATCGGCGAACTTGCTGATGGTGCACTCTATCCCAGTGTCCATGTCACCGACAAAGATGTTGAACAGTTTATGGCCTCAGTTTAGTTAAGGAAAGGAGCTTGTAGTAGGTACTCTGCAGGTACTAAAACTTGATCCATGTTACTCTCAAGGTTTTATATATATATATTTAATATTATTGTATGTGTTGATTGGAATATAGAGTATGAAAGTAACTTGTTGCTTTTTCAGGTTATCAGTAGTTCTTTAGGAATGTCTTACAGACCCCCTGATTTATAATATTACAATGATATGTTTGGGTCATAAAATCATTGAAAGGTTTGGCTTGGAAGGGACCTTTAAAGATCATCTAGTCCAACCCCCTACAGCGAGCAGGTATGTCTTGCTGTAGCCTGGTGCTGTTGATGGACTTCTATCTCCTGTTCCTGGCTCTGCAAACCTGTCCTCTCTCTTGTGCTACTCCTCACTTTTGTTTGTCCCTGCTTCCAGTAAGCCAATACAGCTTGCCAAGCCAACAGTTTTAGGTTTTTTATCTGGTTGGTTTTCTGCTAATTAGTGAATTAAATGAGCTGAAGAATCAAACAAATGCCAGAAACAATACACTGGAAGCAGTGGGAGCCTGGCTGAAAAGACTAGATTAGATATATAGGGAGGAGCAGGACTCCATCCGTCTTTGGCAGCAGCCAATTATTAACTCAACCTGCTTTATGCATTTGTGCCCTCTGTCTCCCAAACAATTTATAGCATAGTTTGGTGCCAAAGGATTCAACTTTCAGTCTAGTGGCGAAGTGACTGCAGTGGTGTCCAAGTACCTAAATAAGATCTAAAGATTATCTATCCAAAGAGGTCATGACTTACTAAGAAAAAAATTAGTTGAGTTTTCCTTCTGTTTACTTTTGCCTGAGATTTTATTTTTTTTAGCTTTTGTCATTAAAATATGCTACTTAATGCATTATTCTCTCGCATAGAGAATACTGGCAGTCTATGCTATAATTTAGATTATAGTCTGGATTACATTGCCAATATTCAGAGATACTTTAGGTTGTGACTACATAAGAAAAAGATCCTACCATGAGTACAAACTTTTCCATGGAATCATGTTGCTTAACTTAAGTGAGAAAGGTATTTCTCTTACACTTATTTCTTTTGTAGAGTGATCTCAATGCATTCACTAGCTATGACTCTTCAGTGTTATACACTTTTTACTTTGTTGGATTACTGTTCTTACTATAAAAATACCTTATACTAGGGGAACAGCACCTAATCTTTACATGTTGGAACTGTTTCTGTGCTAAATCTTAGAAACACATGCATGTTTACTATTCACCACGTTTTTATTAGTGTACTGACAAAGATTCAAGGGAAAACTTGCAGCTTCAAAAATAATGAAGTCATTGCAGCAAAGAACAACCAATATATAATCTATTTGGAAGACAGCTCAGTCTAACAACTACGACTACCTGCAATAATAAAAAGCAGATATGAAAGAATGAATGATGTAGTGGGACATAGCATATTGGGAGCTATAGGGTAAATACTGTCATCCAGATCTTTTCAGAGTTGCCTAAGAAAAATCAAAGGCATTCATACTTGGAGGAATAGTTTCTAGCGTATTCTGCTAAACACAGTAAAATCCTTTGCAATGAAAACATTTTACAAAGGTTGTGCTTCTATAATTGAATGTATTGTAGGCAACAGCCTACTAATCTTACTGGAAGCTCTATAATAAGGAAACATTCTTCAATATTTTGTGGATATAAAGATGGAGAAGCAGTTTCCTGTAGAGTGTACAGATGTGTGACCTGATAATTCAGGAGAATGTGGTAACTCCACTGAAGCTTGACAGAGCACAGAATAAATGATAAAACATATGTCTGATGTGTAGGACAAGACTATCCCTTATTTTTGGTTTTGAGACAGTTAGACCTACAGACCCAGCTAAGCCCTTTGGAGCATTATACTAGACAGTAATGCAATTAGAAACTCTGTCTGCTTCAAAGTATATAGGAAAATGAAGCCTAGGATAGGAATCAAAGCACAGACAAAATGATGCAACTCAAACAGGCCAGTAGAAAAGATGGATGTGGAACCTGAGGTATCTGACATTCAGTTCTTTGTTCTGCTAATTGTCCAAAATTATTATTGAAAGAGCTTTGAGGAGAATGAATACATTTTAAAATGCATTTTGCTGTGAGTTTTCTGCCTTGGAAAAGTAATTTGGCTAAAATTGTTATTTCTGATAAAATGAGAGTAAAAAAAATAAAATATGGATACTGCTGAATAAAAATACCAAATGTAGAGAAAAGTAGGGATTATGCAAATGAGACATTTTTTCTAATTTATGTTCCACTAGTATGTTTTCTTTAACCTCCTTTTCACCAGCAGAAACTCTTTATTCTGGAGTAGATATACTAAGTTAAGAGCAGTGTGAAAATTTTAAGGAAATACAAAACATGCAGAATTTCCCCTTAGACATTATAGCCATAGAGATTCTCAATGTCTAATTAATATTCAGGTTTCTAACAGAAAGTTTTTACATTTCAGTTGCTTTTTCAGAGGGTCCTTGCCAGTCTTGGATACCTTGAATTCCATACCTCATTAATTTGCGTTTTAATAAGTGTAATTGGAGTAAATGTATGCAGTTGATGTTAGATAATCTAAATATCCTCTCAAAAGAGTTAAAATAAAACTTCCACTGACTTCATGGAGAATTGTCTTTGTTTCTGAAGACTAGACCCCTATGAATTAGATTACTCAGGACAAATTTAGATAACTAATAATGGATTTTGCATACATGAAACAGATCACTTTTCTTACTGATGCTTGTAATTAAGTTTTCTAAGTAATATTTTTTGTATTAGTAAACAATTCATTTGCATAGGTATGCACATGTATTGCAAAGGTAGTGACATTCAGAAAAATACTTATTAAGAAAAGGAGTCTCTTAACTTACAATTGGAAGTATTAATAGGCACTATAATACTCTAATAGAGTAAATTGGTGATGAAGAAGAGAACAATGAATCAAAAGGCTTGGAGACTTTGCAGTACATAATAAAATACTGATATCTCTAACTTTATATTGGCCCAGCAAATTTTTAATTCTAATTGCCATGGCATTCCATTTGTGTAGAAATGAGTCTTTTTCAATTTGTTACAGAAGTCCATTGGAATCCCAAATCTGCAAGATGTTCTGCCTGGGCACACCTTTGAGCCTACGTGGCATTTTTTTTATTACTTATAATAAAACAGATCTTACAAAAGATATAAGGGGTTTTAGATATATTTTTCATCTTTAAGGGTTGGTGTTTGTAATGTGGAAAGTTACATGCCATTAGATTATGGTATATATAAAAAAGCTGTTCTCTGCACACACAAAGGATCAGAAGCACAAGGGCAGATGGGGGAACCTGGGTAATACCCTCCTCCAGCTACTCTCTGGGCCACCAAAGGAATGTGATCAGCTCATGAAAAGCTCATGCTCCCTGAAGCACAGGGGTGCACAGAGGCACGATAGCAGGTGGGGGAACAGCAGTATCCCAGTCAAGGGAACAAGCCCTCTCTCTGGGTACCCCAGGAGGGTGTCAGCCCCATGGGCTAGGTGAGACCTGCTACTGTGAGTCAGTGGAAGCAGTTCTCTGGGTCACCTCACAGACTGAGGAGGTCACTGCCTAGGGCTATGGCACTTGTTATGGGATTAAGGAAAAGAGAATTTTGGGATTGTGTGAGAGTTATTGAATGTTCTGAGGAGAAATCAAGGTAGAGAAGGGGAGAGATCGAGGTGGTTTGGGGAGGCACATGCATGGGGAAAAATCAAAGGGATAAGGGAATAAAAGGGGCAAGTTATGTCTGAACAAAGACTGGTCACTACCCTTCTCTGGCTGTGCCCTTTGCCTGATCAGCATAGTCTGCCCTGTCTTCTAAAACTTAATTTCTAACTCTTCTTGGATGAGCAACTCTCTTGTGTATGTGCTTGTGCAGGTGTGTGAGTATGCAGTTGTTAGCAAAGATCAAGCTGGACTAGTCTATGAGTAGAGTGAAGTGCCTGGGAGCAAGGCAGGGTGGGTGGGATGTGTCTATAAAGGTGAGACACAGGAGGTGGTGGCTACTAGAGGGACTGGAGGATCAAGCCCAACTTCTGGAGAGCCTGAGACACTTGTGTGTGCGTGTTCTTGCTGAAGAGGGCGAGGATTCAAGGCCAACTGCTGGATGGATTGTATATATAAACCTACTTACTGGAGAGATGCACAGTGTTAGGGTGTGTGTCAATGAGGACATTGTAGCAGCAACTGGAGTGGGGCTGTAGCCTAAGCGACTCGTGTATCCAGGTGCCAGGCATTGAGGAGACTAGGATTCAGGGGCTACCTGCCATGTAGACTGAGTGTCTGACCCAGGATGCTGGAGGGATCCACGTTGTACATATGTCCTACTAACAGACCTTCATCCTGATCCACCCACAGAGGACAACAGAATGACGCTGTTGGTGCTGCTTGTGTTCATGTGCGTGCTGTGTGTTTCTGTACTGTGCTGTGTGGCCAGCTGCGTGTGTGCATTGTGTACCTGTGCTTGTGAGCCTACTGTGCATACATGCTCAGCCTCACAACTAGTTGGATGTGCGGTTGTGGGCCACAGCAGCCTTACCTATACTGTGCTACCAGGTTTCACAATGCCTAACGTATGTGATATTTAGTAAAACAGCCCAGCTTTGAATTTTGTAGAAGCGTGGGACTGGAAGGGCTACTGGGTTACTTAAGCAGTTATGTCATAGCATCTTGTTCGTAAGTTTTTTTTTTTTAATTTATTTTAAAAAATCCAAAAACGTAATTTTCATGTTGGCTATTATAGAATTTATTACAATACTGAATTGTAAAAATGTTAGATTTTTTTGAAAGGACTTATTGTGAGAATAATCAGAAAAGAATGCCATGTCTACTATCAGAAGATATCAAGAAATGACTTGTTCTATATGACAATTAACTGAAGGATCTGATTGCCAAATGCTGGATTGAAAGGCTTAATTTAGGGAGAAGAAAATACACTAAACTTCCTGGTTCTTGTTCAAATTCAAATACCTGTCAGTCTACTTAGTTTCTGTGGCACTTGTTCTGGATGTGACTGGAAAGCAATTTTATGACTTGGAGATTAGAAGAGAATTGTGTGCTATATAGTTGGTATCTGAGTTGAGGATTACACTTTACCCTTGTGTGCAGTAGTGAATTATTTACTATACAGTGGGGGCTCCAAAGATTTTACTTACTCTTCCCTGTATCCCTGCAGGCACCACTGGTTTTCTCATTTCTGTTTGCAACTTTTGAGTAGATTTGGCTAATGTGAATGAAGGCAGAACAAGGTGTGTGGATAGTTTTGGGCTGCAATGAATCTAATATCTCTGGTCAAGCAGGTGTTTTCAACATCCTCAAAAAGGGAAAAATAGGTTTGTTTGAGTGGATGTTATTGCCTGCTGGTATTAGGAGAGTAACCTGTAGTTACATCTGCAAGCTTTTCTTTACTATCAAGAGAACTGGGACCTTGCCATTGTTAATGAAAAAAAAAAAAACCAAACGGTTTTCTTATACTCACATGACTCCAGGACCTTATTTGGAAGAAAAATTCAGATATTGAAAGCCTATGATAAAATGAGAACAGCAATTACTTGGACCTAGTTATTATTTCAGATGGAAGATTTAGAAAACAATATTTCAGTCATTTTGGCCTGCTGTCACTTCCCCCTTGGTTAGTACTTAGTCTGTGCTCTAGCATTGGATAAAGAAGCAGCACCTTTTCGATGAGAATATGATGCCCAGACATTCAGATTAGTACATCTTAAGGGGGCTATGACAGTGTTGAGTACAGCAGTGTGGCTAATCTCTAGTTTGAATAACAGCATTTTTTGTATGTTATGCTTTAATGGATATAGTGTTCTTGACCACTTACCTTTAATGTTATGCACTGAATCTTTATAAACTCTATAAAACATCTACTGAAAAAATTTAGGAATAGGGAACTAATACACATTTAAATCTATATAGGGAGAACAAATACAGTTCTCTAAACAAGAACTGACTGAGAAGCAAAGGCAACTAGCTTTGTGCGTTGTTAGGGCTATATAGCCAAGCACTAAGCCTCAGCTTTTTCTTACTGCAACTACAGTTCTGTTAGGACTTAAAGTTCAGGGAAAGCCAGCTTTCCTAGGAAAATCCTGTAGGGAACTTGGCCAAATCTAGAGGAAAAAATTTGCACAGGCAGCAGAACTAGCTGGGTCAGCAGTGGATTTTTCAGTCCTACCAGTGCAGCCATGCGAAGAGGGCAAATTAAATCTTTGTCTGTGTTAGTTCAAAATGTAATAACTGATAGACATAAAAACCACATCTGTTCTGCTTCTCCCTGCTTACATGCAGGATTTTCAGGTGACTTCTCCCCAAACTGTTCAAACTGCCTCAGTGTTAGTTTGGGTACGGCTTGGCCTAACAAGAAGAAACATGCTATGTAATTTTGTGAGCTGCAACGACCCTGCAGTTGTATAGTATTACTTTACTGTCCCTTGGCTTATGCCAGGCCTTTTGTTGTAAAATACTTTAGCATCCTTCCTACTAAAAAGACAGTATGCAAACATAAGATGATAACAATAATAACTTGAAGCAAAACAGGTTGCTTTAATTCACTATTATTAAATCTGTTGTCTTCTCCCCTTCAGTCCCTCCCTGCCTCCATGCCATGCAGCAACTTCCGAATAGCTTTCAGAAACTGCTACAGACAATTGTTATCATGTACCATATGCTCTGGATGTAAAATTATTTTTTTGACAGACTTTCATTAGTGAGTGATGTGGGTAAGCACAGGACATAAGCCAGCTCATTTTTAATGTCTGATAAGGATGTTTCCAATGACCATGGCCATATTTCTTACCCTCTGTAAGGTTGGTGTATTAAGATTGTCCTCAGAGGGTGTGTAGGAGAGCTAATTAACCAATTACTATATCAAGTATTCAGAAGATGATCTCGCTCATATATTGTTTTTGAGGTTAAGTGGCATTTTATTCATAAGAACAGTCATGGCTGCCATAGTTTAACCGGAGCTGGCAAATAAGCACTACACTGCTGCTCACTTGCTCCCCCTGGTGGGATGGAGGAGAGAATTGGAAAAGTTAAAGTGAGAACTTGTGGGTTGAGATAAAGACAATTTCATAGATAAAGCAGAAGCCACACACACAAGCAAAGCAAAAGAAGGAACTCATTCACTACTTCCTGTTGGCAGACAGGTCTTCAGCCATCTGCGGGGAAGCAGGGCTCTGTCATGCCTAAGGGTTACTTGGGAAGACAAAATGCTATCACTTCTAACTACCCCCTCTTCCCCTAACTTTATATGCTGAGCATGATGTTATATGGTATGGAATATCCTTTTTAGTCAGCTGTCCCAGCTGTGTCCCCTCCCAACTCCTTGTGCACCTCCATCCTACTTGCTGATGAGGTGATGTGAGGAGCAGAAAAGGCCTTGACTCTGGGTAAGCACTGCTCAAGAGTAACTAAAAAAATCCCTGTGTTAGCAATGATGTTCTCAGCACAAATCCAAAACATAGCCCCATACTACCTACTATGAAGAAAATGATCTTCATCTCTGCCAAAACAAACACAATTGCATAAACAATATATTAGAGAAGCTGGATGGGCTAAATAGATTATCGTGTTTGTACTCACTGTGCAAAACTGAAATATTAAGATGGCAGTAAAAGAAAATGTAATGGGAGGCTTTTACAAATAGGAGATTTTTTATCTTTACAAGGTGGGAGCAGAGGGAGGAGATACTGCAACTACTATTATGAAGCAACTTCCATATTATCAGTATGTCACTGCTTAAATACAAAGTATGTAAATACCATATGAAATGAAAACATCAGTAAGGACTACTTATATGATTACAGCTGAGAAGTACATTTTAAATAATCTCTAAGTTTTTATTACAAGCTTCATTTGACTTGCAGTTAAAGATCATTTCTTTAGTGATCTTTAACTACAAGTCTTTAGTCTAGTGACATTTGCTGGTCCCTTAGGTTATGGTTTAAAATGGGTTTCATTGTACTCATTTAGCTCATGAAATGGACACAACTATGCATAAGCTATTTAGTTGCAGCAAACAAGTGAAACTTAGCTTTATTTTTAGGCACATTAGATATTTCAGCTATATGACAAATAATCTAATTGGTAACGTCATATTTCCTTTCAAACTGCCTTCTTTGATTTTTTATAAAAATTATGTTGACTTTTATTTTTCATGGAAGGCTTCCCTATTGACTCCCTTTTCCTTACTGAAGGAGCGGCATTATAAAAAGCTGGATTTTGTTCTTTGAAATGCATCAAAGCTATTCAATGTTTCAGCAGCATGGAACCACATCATAGAAATGTGGATGGCCCTTACTTCAGACATAAGGCTAGCTTTTCTGCATCCTTTTCTCTACCTGACAGATGAAAGTAGTTTGGTTTCCAATTCACATCTTAAATAGGAAGCAACCACTGATTGGACTTTTTTTGTCAAAATTGTTTTTATATGTGAAAACATTTCCGTTCTCAAGCTTATTTCATTCTTTTGATCTTTAATTCTTGATAGAAAATGACCAGTAATTTCAATACAACTTTCACAATGAGCCACTGATCTTGGCTTTTAATATGCTGCTTTCTAATCTTGCCCAAATTGGTTATACAGAATGACAAGAAAAGACTATAGTAGAACTTGCCTCAATTTTTTGAGCATTACTAATGCTGCTTTGTGGTATTGTGAGGAGGGTGGAATTTACCACTAGGCGTCAACAACTTTTGCTGACATTCTTTCTCATGACATGAAACAGTGATCCATAATACAAATCACTGTGACATTTCAGAAACTTCTAGTCAATACACTGGCATTTATTATTAACTTTGTTTGAAGTAATTCACTTTGCATCAGTGAGTTGGTAACTGAATCACTTCAAGAATAGTTTTCAAGGAAGATTTTTTTGAGATATACAAACCTCTAGATGACATTCTGAGTATTCCTTTTGCCCTGCAATAAGTCAACAGTGAAGTACTAACTTCTTACATTGTTCTTGTGGTAAAGTTCTAGAAACATATGTTATTTAGAAACATATACAACATAAAAAATGTTAACTATTATAGCATCTTTATGGAATAAGCTAATGGTTGCCTTTCACAAGGTTAGCCAGAAGCCAAATATGTAGTGTATCAACTAAATATGAATTTGAAGTGGTGAATTAGTGAGATGTTTTTCCGAGACCACTAATTCCATATCTACTTCATTCCAATACCTTTATGTTGACAAAATGTGTAATCTTTTTTAATGGAAACCCACCGGTAGAAAACTGTTTTGTTGAAATTACCTGTTCAATGAATGTCACTGCTGCATATAAATACATATGAAAAGGTATCTGCCACCATTCAACATTTATCCAGGCATTCAACAAAAGAATGGGAACCCTATTTCTAGTTCTGTCAGTGGAAAAATTGCAAGCATTTCACTCACCACTTATTTCAGAACAAAGCTATTTAACTTGACACTTACTTGCAGGAAGCTGTACCCGGTAGCAGTTGATGTATGTACAATGCTGTTACCTACTATTAAAAATCATATTGCTGGGCTGTAACAACAGCCTTTGAAATCATATGTCTTGTTGCAATTGTGTTATAAATTTTGTTTTCCTGTTGAAAAAAGGCAGCTATTTTATAACAAGAACTAAGTTATCCTTGCTTTTAGGTTTCTGAAGTCTCTGCAATACTAACAAAAGTTGGTATTAAAAGTTTTACGTCTGGATTTGTAACACATTAAAAAACATAACAGGGTCTTAAAACTGTCTTTAGTTGAATATCTCCTCTTTGCTTGGAGTGCTATGCTTATTCATCCTTGAATATTCCTTGGGCTAAACTTTTTTCCTCCGAGTCTGATATAACAGATGACAAGCTAAGTAATTTCAGTCATAGAATATGTATACAACTTAAAAGAATAAACATGATCATTATATTATCCTATTGACATCCATGCAAGACAAATTTCAGAAATGTAACATGTCAGTTAAACATTAAAATGAGGAAGAGGTAGGAAATGCAAACTTTAAAATTCAAAGCTGAAAAAGAAGAAAATTGATCAATGAGTCCTTAAATAGCTAGTTCATATTACAGCAGTACTGATTTAAAGCACACGTTGTGTGTTTTAAAGCACATATTTTGTTTTGTCAGGACTTTAGTTGTGGATTGTCACTTTAGTACGAACTATTTCCATCCATATTGCAGTCTTGTGTGTAATCTCGTAAAAACTGTTACAACTGAAAAACTGGTTTGAAAGGCAATTTAGGGTCTGAAGTACTGAAAACAGTACTGAAAAAATTCTACTTACACTCAGTCTTTGCTATAACAGATCATAAACAATGTTTCTCTCTATTTTCCACAGCCATGAATTTATTCAGAATTTTATCAAGTATATAAGAATAATTTTTAAGAAGAAATCTATCAACTGAGGGTTTCATTTCTGTATTGCTTTAAAAAGAAGTTATGAGCTCCTGAACTTAAATCATATACTCAGTTCATAAGGAAGACCAGAAACTACACTTCTACTTGCATATTGTGTTAAAAATTACATTTACTTCCTATTTTAAACTTAATTTATATAGAAACATACATTGACTTTCTGGATTTTTTTCCTTGCAAATTCAAAATTTGCATACAATATTCAATTACCATTGTCTAAGCAAACTGTCTTTCGTATGAATGTGTGTATATATATATTTTCAGCTCCAGGCCATTTGGAAAGCATTTCACTAGACAGGAAGTATTATTTAATATTAAGCAATATTTGTCCATCAAATATAATGTGAAAAAAATAGTTACACTGCTCTTCACCAAAACCAGGAAACAGATTTCAATGTTCCTAAAAGTAACCTTGGGGTGCTTCCATACAATAAGGTACCATAAAGATGGTAGAGAACAAGCATAGCAGACCTTAGTTCTTGTTATCCGCCCTCATCCAGGAAGCTCTGGCACCCTGCTTAAAGCTTTGGCAAAGTTAAGGGTAAGTGTTCAAGACAGTTGTACTGAACTGATTGAGATTAAAGGTGTTTGGTTTTGGCCTAAATTAAATCTAGAGCACCTTCATTCTCCTTTTTTTTTTTTTTAATTCTAGCATGTGTTAATAAATTTATCGCTATGTTTTTGACTCTGTATTACAAGTCTGTCTCAGATTTCTTGGTTAGTACCTTGCAAAACCACACCATTCAGCAGAGCCATAAATCCCAAACACATGCTAAAATCTGAATTTGCTCTCCTCTGGTCACTTGCACATAGATATGTATATTTTGGTAGGAGTCTGAGAATTTTCATAATTAGTCTGGTTACAGAATTGTTGGATTAAATGTTGGATTTTTTTGAGGCAAGATTTGTATATGAACTATGTAATGGTTTTAAAGTAGAAGGAGGTAGATTCAGATTAGATAGAAAGAATTTTTTTTTTTACAATGAGGGTGGTGAAACACTAGCAGGTTGCCCAGAGAGGTGGTAGATGCCCCATCCTTGGAAACATTCAAGGCCAGGTTGGACGGACCTCTGAGCAACCTGATCCAGTTGAAGATGTCCCTGCTCCTTTCAGAGGGGTTGGACTAGATGACCTTTAAAGATCCTTTCCAACCCAAACCATTCTATGAGTCTCTCTAGTGTTTTCATGTGGTGCTTAGGAAAAAATGTCAGCTGTAAGTGTCCAGCTACAGTTAATGTAACACAAATAGCTTTTTTTTGCTCTACTCCGTGAAGATCTGTGCATTTAATGTTTTCTGTTATTTACTTCTACAAAAAACTATGGCCCCAAGAGCATATATTATTCCAGATTTAAGTATTGGCACTTATTGTCTAGGTACTTCAATCTGATTTTAAGACAAACTTTTTTTATTAACAAACATCGTGAAAGGAATACTCTAGTTTTGGAATACAAATCTGCAACCTTAATATTAAATGATAATGTAGATCAAAGTGCCTTCTTGTAAAGACAAACATGTTGACAATGTTTCAAAATGTTACTGTAATTTCTTTTTAAATTGTATTTGTTGAAAAAACTGCCACTGCTAATGTACTGCAACATTTAGTAACACTTCCGTGTATTACAAAGTCAGAAAGTATCTAAGTGCCCTCATTAGACATGGAAAATGGCTTGGATCTCTTGCTTTTATGTTCATTAGATCTCTCTGTATTGTTTGAAGTTTTTATTAAATGTAACTTTCTGTGTTCACATTCCTCGGAAAACTTGACAAAATCAATCAACAAGGAGAAACAGGGAAAAAACAAAAGCCCACATGTTTGAATAACTTCATCATTATCGTGACAACAAGGAAAAAACGATAAAATTTGCAAAGCTAACATCTTTCATTTTTTTTTTTTGTTTGAGTAGAGAAGACCAGAGGAATAAAGACGAGGAAGTCAAAGTTCTGGCACTGTAAGAGGGGAAACCAGCTACAATTGGCATGCAGAGTTAAAAAATAAAAAATTTAGACTTGTTTTTAGTATAAGTGGCAGAAACAAAGCAGCTCTGTAGAAATTTTTAACTGCTGTATTCCTCTTAAAAATAGTGCACTTTCTGAAGGCTGAAAGGAAATATTTATATTTATACATCCTGTAACCAGTTAAGTTATGATCTTAATGAAGTTTTGAGACATTACTATAGTAGCCATTATTTTCAAATATTGGAAAAGAATTTGACAACCAAATCCTTTATTTCTCACTTTATCCGCCTATCTAGCTCTTCATTCACAAACTACGAAGGAGCTGGCATTCTGCTCCATCTACCTGAGGGCAAAAAATGTTGACAAGCAGATGATTAAGCATGTGCTCACAAACAATTGGCTCTGACCCTAACTTATGCCAAGCAGTTGGCATGGTTCCTGATTAGTAATTAATTAAATCAATGCCAGCAGACACTAATGATATCTTCCTAGAATGGCATGCCAGATCCATTAAGAATAAACTACATGATACTGATTCCTGTCTTATGCTTTGTCAGTTCAGCTAGATGTCTATTCAATGTCTGTAAACACAGTGTGAAAGATTAATTTAAAAAAAATACTGTCTAAACCATAACATTAAAATTAAGCTCAGAGCGCATTTTTTTTTGGTAAGCTGTATGACTTCTTGCTCACTGTATAGGAAAGCTGCAAGTCTACTACTGGATTTGATTGCCAAACCCAAAATATTAGAAAACCAAACAAAAAAAAACCCAACTCAAACCACAGTCCCTTTCCCCTATAATCTCAGATGTAGTTTATATAATAAAAAGAAAATACTAGTTTTGATTCTGCAAGGTACATGAATATTGCTTCAGATTTAAGCTCTAGTCCTGGTTGTAAGTGTATTTCAGTGCAACTAATGATTTTGAAATTATATTGTAGAGTGCCTTGTGGACTTTAATTCCATTTTGGAGACTGATTTTTCTGTTGAATACCTTCTGCCCTACAGGCAACATCAGCTCCTGATAGGTGATGGACACCTGCTACACCTACTCAGTTCCATGGAAGGCAGTTCACAGGATTTGTCATGTTTATTGACCCTTTTTATATCAAAAGGTCTGATTTAAAGCTCTCTAAGCAAAAGAAATAACTAGAGACTACAACGGTCCCTCAGTCATAGTTGTGTAAAGTAAAAGTAACTTCACAGATTCAGAAGTTTAAAGGCTGAACACTTAGGGGGGGAAAAAACTCCCTCAAAAGTAAAGCATTATTGTATTAAGTGCAGCTGAACACTGTCTATCCAAAATTAGCAGTAGTAATGCAGGAATGGCAATATTTGCCTGACTTTTTTTTTTTTTTTGTGGTCAGTTCTATTCTAATTGCACATTTCAGCATAGTTTCATGAAGAGGAAGGTATTCTGAATAAATTTATATTCTGTGCATATATTAATACAGGCAAAGACGTTGTCACCCTGACTAGGATGAGGCTTTGAGACATTATTGCAGTTGACGTTATTGCTTATTTTTGAAGTAGCGTGTTAAGGATTATACAAAACTTCCTGAAAATTTCAGCAACTTCAACAGCTATAAAAACCAAACCAATGCTGTCCAGTGAGCAGATGGGATAATCTTTCACTTTGTTTCTGGAACATTGAACCTACTAACTTACATTGCATAAGGCAACACAGCACAGTATGCACTTGCCCTGCCTTAAGTCACCTAACTGTGACTCTTCTGCATGGGATTCCTCTTCAGATATTTTGAAGTATGGGTATTTGGAAGTCAAACTGAAAGGACAGAGTGTAGATGTAGTTCAGGTTGAGTGTTCTGTAAGCTGCTGGTACAGGGACAAGGTTAAATCTTCTTATGAGGCTGAAGTTCATGTGGTTATGGTTAGCACTGAAGGGCAAGGACATTACCCCTTGGTCTTCATGTAGTTTCCTGACCTCTGCCTGATTTCAGAGAGTTTGCTACAAAGTTTTACTCGCTTCTGAAAGACAAAAGATATACTTCACTACATACCGTGGAGGAGTTCTGCCCCTCCACTTTCTCCTGACCTGTGCTGTCTCTTTGGCTGGTAGTAAGTACTGTTGACAGTAGGTCTAGCCTGTAATCTGTTTCCAAGAAGAAAAATAACCCTTGCCACAGGTGTGTTTTGAATGAGTCCACAGGTCCTCTAGGAGTTGTGGACTCTGAGATCAAAGCAGGAACATCTGGCTATATGAAGGCATTTTAGAGGGCCAGACATGAGCAGATATTGGTGTAGCTGACCATGGCAGACTAAGGTGGAAGGTACCTACCTTCTTTACCACCTTTTGCATCTTGTAAGGAAGTTATAATTGTAAAAGGGAGTACCTTCTCCATAGCTCTGACAGAGCAAGTGCTAGGCAAGTTGTCATAGGAGTACAAGTTTCTGTGGGATAAAAAACATTGAAAGATGCTCTGTTTGTTGAGAAATGTGGATGCAGCCTGTCTTTGGTGTGGAAGGACAGGGGAGCATTTTCAGCCTCTGCTTGGGTTACTGTGGGCTTAATCTCCAAAGTGAGTGCAAAGTATGTTATTTTCTTTACCTTGGAAGAACCTCACGGCCAAAGCTGGAATGCGCAAAATCTGCCAGCATCCACAAACATGGGACATGTACATGTGGATGAGAAGCCTATGGTCTAACCTGTATAATTCAAAGATGGTTTATATGGTAAGACCTGCATTATTCTAAGCATGTAGCTTTGAAAAGCATAGTTTTTACTCAGAGGTGAAAGATGAACTTGTCACAGTTATGTTTTTATACCTTTTGTTAGAAATAAAATGGGATTTCAAAATATTAGCCTTTAAAAAATTCTTCATATTAAATAGAGAGTTTTTATTGCAATACTTCACAGGGCTTCAGGCTGACTATTAGAAGGAGTAATCATGGATTTATTGAACTTCTGTGGTGTTTTTATTTTTAGAATTTTTCTTGGAGGATTTTTTCCGACTCTTATCCAGTAGTTTTGAAAGTAAAATTAGTCTGCTTAGTGTCAAAGGTTCCACTTGGAGAACACTTCTTAAAATGTCTTCCTGATTACTTATTCCAGCAGTACTGCCTTATTGGAAAGTGCTCTGAAATCCTTGAGGATGAAAGGTGACAGGTGCTATATGAATGCAGTGTTATCTATGGCAGATCTAGGTCAAAATATTAGTTGGGCCAGTAAAATTCACCTTTACTTAACATGTGATTATTGCAAAGGGCAGTATTGAAGTCTTCCTTGATTGTTTCCAGTGGCCGTCAAATTATTAGCTGAGTGCCATGTTGATGGGACCAACTGCTGCTTGATATTGTTCCTCTGGAAATGTTTTCAGTTATGTAGTCTGGAAAACACTTGCTTCTATGTAGATGTGGCTATAAGATATCTATTTTTTTTACAAAACATGTGGTGGTATGTAGAGGTGATAAAGAAAGAGAAAGATTGTTGTTTAGATTTTATATGATTGTTGAAGATCTTGGATTAGACACAGATTACATGATTTTGAGGTTCCTATATAAGTAAAAGAGAATGTTTGCAATTGAACTAAAATATTGGCAAGACCAGTTTCAAGCTTCTGATGAATGTACGAAAAGAGATTTTGTGATTTCAATAGACTTGAGCTGAACAGTAATTTTGGGTTAGTATAAATAGTTTCTTGCCACTTCCCATGTGTACTTTTTTATGAAATGAAAATAGGAACAAACTCATGTAGTGTACTGAAGGTTTACTTTTGAGGCTCTGCACTTACAAAATTTATAGTGATTAGCGTGGATGTGAATGTCATAAACTGGTAAGCTTGGTGTTCTCAATTGGTCCATTCCATGACAACATTCAGAAGGACCTTACTCTTTAGCATTGTTTCAAAAATGGCATTCCCTTATGGCATGGGTGCTCAAAAAGGCAAAATGATAAAAAAACTTGTGTGATTCTATTTTTTTTTTTTAATTTAACAATGAGGAAAAATAAGTTATGCAATCCGATTTAGTCTTAATTGAGCATTCAGGTACATATCAAAATTTTGTCACTATTATGCATTAGTTTTTGGTTTTTGCTGTTTTTTCCTTCTCAAATGATTATTTTGATCTTCTGTTTGAAATAGTGTTATTGTTTTCAAAGATATACATAAATTTTAATAGAATTCCTATATATACAATTTTAAAGTTATATTTAATTTTCCTAAACATAGAAATCAAACTTTTGTCCTGAATGGACATAGATTGCCATTTTTCATTAGAATAATAGAATTTCTCTATTGATATTTTCAAATAAAAGTTTTGAATTGTTATGTTGCAATTTTAAAATTATTTTGTTAAGTTTTGCAACTGTAACTACATTCAGTAATGGTAATTTTTATGAAGAAAGTTACTGTTAATTTCTATATCGCTCTAAAATGCAACATATTTAACTTGAGGGGGAAGGTTTTCAGATGTTTGTCAATGAATAAAGTGACTGTGCCCTGTGCAAGCTGAACCTATTTTGTGTGACTTGGTTGTGAACAGACACCAGTTGAATTATGTGAGAGAAATGGATGGTGTTTTCTGAAAGCTCTTTGATCATGATGGGAAAATTGGAGGAAAAAAATCACAACAAAACCCCTCTCCTGAAAACATTTTAGCTTTCCTGGCTTATTACTTTGCTAGGCAAAAGCCCAAAAGAACAATTATTTTTCTTAGTGGAAATCAGTGGTATCTTTATTTACAATTAAGTTCTAATTTGTTGAAAAGAGTGCTCCATATTTAAGTTGCCATCATCTTTTGTCTGATTTTCTTCTAATTACACTGCTGTCATGCTATACGTAAGCACAGGCAAAACAGTGACAACAATTTTAAGCTTGTAAACTTGGATGCAAATATCAGTGTAAACTAGTTACCTAAGTTATTCAGCTTTCTAGGGAATTCTTGAAGCTTGATAAGTACTGTGCTAATGGAATCCAAATTAATTTATAATTAGCTTAAGTATACCTGCAAGAGCTTGCAGTTATATCTGTCTCTTCAATTTTGGTTGAAAATAATTTCATTATGTTCATGGTGAGTGTGCCTATTTTTTTGAAGGCAGATATTGTTTTGGTTCCACTTTCTGACTGCTAAAAACATCTCTAGTCAGCCAACGACTACAGGTGATTTTTAAGCATTTCCATACATCTGTAGTTCATAAATACTTGTTATCTTGTGGTAATTATTGTGTATGACACCGTATTTGTTACTGTTTGAATCAAATTGTTCATAGGTATCAGATCACAATTTACACTGAAACTTTATAAACATAGCTTTGTTCTTTCCCTGTTCAGTTACAGCTATGATGCCTACCTTTCTGCAGACTTTTCTTCCTCTGTGGGTTGATCTTATTCTTTCATATATCTCCTCAATGTTTACTTGAAAATGCATGAATATATTTCTTTTAATTTGTCATGCCTTGTATGTCCTAACCAAAATTCATTGTTCTGCTTCTCAAGAGTTCTTTTATTTCCAAGTAACCAGTAGAACTTAAATACTAATAGCTGGTTGTTGTGGTTTAACCCCAATCAGCAACTAAGCACCACCACACAGCTGCTCACTCACTCCCCCTAGTGGGATGGGGGGGACAGAATCGGAAGGGTAAAAGTGAGAAAACTCATGGGTTGAGAAAATAAGTTTCATAGATAAAGCAAAAGCCACACACACAAGCAAAGCAAAACAAGGAATTAATTCACTAAGGATGCTGAGTTAATGGAGAGCGTCCAGAGAAGGGCAATGAAGCTGGTGAAGGGTCTGGCAAACAAGTCTTGTGAGGAGCTACTGAGGGAACTGGGATTGTTTAGTCTGGAGAAGAGGAGGTTGAGAGGAGACCTCATTGCTCTCTACAACTACCTGAAAAGAGGTTGCAGGGAGGCAGGTGTTGGTCTCCCAAGTAACTAGTGATAGGACAAGAGGAAATGGCCCCAAGTTGCGGCAGAGGAGGTTTAGGTTGGATATTAGGAAATGCTTCTTTACTGAAAGAGTCATCAGGCACTGGAACAGGCTGCCCAAAGAAGTGGTGGAGTCAGCATCCCTGGAAGTATTCAAAGAACATGTAGACGTGGTGCTTCAGGACATGGTTTAGTAGGCACGGTGGTGTTAGGTTGATGGTTGGACTTGATGATCTTGGACGTCTTTTGCAGCCTTACAGATTCTATGATTCTGTGATTAGCAGGAAGGTGTTCAGCCAGCTCCAGAAAAGCAGGGCTTCATAATGCATAATAGCTACTTGAGAAGACAAAAGTCATCACTATGAACATCCCCCCTCTTTGTCCTTCTTCCCCCAGCTTTACATGATGAGCATGACATCATATGATATGGAATAGCCCTTTGGTCAGTTGGGGTCACCTGTCCCAGCTGTGTCCCCTCCCAACTCCTTGTGCACCCCCAGCCTACTTGCTGATGGGGTGATGTGAGGAGCAGAAAAGGCCTTGACTCTGGGTAAGCACTGCTCAGTAGTAACTAAAACACTATTATGAACACTGTTTTCAGCATAAATCTAAACCACAGCCACATACGAGTTACTATGAAGAAAATTAACTCTGTCCCACCCAAAGCCAGCACACTGGTTCATCGTGGTATTCAAGATTGTGAAAACATGTTCAGCTGAACATGGAGTTTTTTTTTTTAATTTGTCATGTTATTTTTTAATTTGTTACGTTATTATGGTTTAATTTATGTAAATAAATTGTTAATTTATGTTTATTTTAAAAATTAGTTATGTTTATTTAATGTATGGGAATTATTTAATCTTGTAAGGATCACTATGTGTTGAATTTTCATAACAACTGTTCAGTGATGGCTCAAAGTGATTGACTTTCCAATCCAAACATTTAATTCATTTTCCATTCAAACACTGATTAGACTTTCCACCATTTTATTTACATTGAACTGATGAAATAATGTATTTTATTTCTATGTTGTAGCAACTCACAAACACACACTTTTTAAGTAAAAGTACTCAAAATCATACTGTATTAAAAGTTGGTTATGAATGGAACCTGGAAATTTGGGTATACCTGAAAGGCAGAGCAGAAACTGCTTGAGAAAACAAGCTCTCCTCCCAAAACACAAAAAAAAAAACCTCATCCAAAACCATCCACAACATATGCCCTCCACCTACCAAGTATGTTAATTTGAAGCCAACGTATTCTGATTGAATGCAAAATTTACCTACTAGCATCTCCTCTGTGCCTGCTAAAAGGACTAAGATTTGTTGTGGGTGCCTTCTGTACCTACACCTGACAGCAATAACGCACAATTTATGTACCTCATAAAATTACTCTGGAAAGCTGATTTGCTGTTTATAGGAGAAATGCTGATAAAATGTGGTCTGTGCTGTCTTAGAAACATGCTCTTTTTTCTTTCAGCTTTCTTGTGTCCAATCATTCTATTTCTACTTACAACAAAAAAAAAACATCAGTAAACTCTACAACATGCTGTTTGATATAAAGAACTAAGTTAAACATTTAACTCTTGAAGCATAGAAGCAACAACATATATTTTTTTTTCTATAGAGTGGCTTGAAGCCTAACTGTAAGCCAATGTAGGAGAAAAATTTTGGTAATTATTCATCACCAAATTGTCATGAGTAACTAATAGTAAAATATATCCATTTTTATCAAGAACATTGGTAGAAATATTTTTCAGATTGTATAGAATAATCTCTTTAGGGACAAAATAATTCCCCTCCAGGATGACAAAAATAAAGTAAAATGCCTCTGTTGTCATAAAAAGGGCAAACATGAACTTTTATGCTTTCATTTTGGTGGGGTAGCAGTTTTTGCTTTGAGCGCAGCAACTGAAAATGGAAATAAAATTTACCATCACTGAGTTTATACAAATCTATGCCTTATTGTTAGCCTAATACACTATAAAAGAAAAAGTACAGGTCATACTTAAATTGTAGTAGTGACAGAGGCCCCAAGAACACTAAACCACATCAGGCTATTTGTTGTATAAAAGGTAACAGTTTTGAAGTGGTTATAGGTAATAAGGGCACACAATTACCATCTGAGAACTATTTAAAGCTTGCATGTGTTATAATTGTTATCTCTGATTTTGTCTACATTGTGAAACATGATACTAAATGTTATTACAGTCATCTAGAGTATTTTTAACAAAACCAAATTATATCAACATAGAATTTGGTATGCACTTGTGGGGCATCAGTTCTACTGCATTACCATTCGTTAAATTATACACTTGTTCTTTTGAGGCCTTCATCACCATTTCTAGGTTTCTGTCTATTGATGTTGTCTCATTATTAACAATGAAAGAATAGTTCCAAGCAAATAATTGTTGCACAGAACCAAAGAAAACAATTGCTGATATATTTTCATTTTCTTGGACAGGCTTATACCATATGGTTTTAACTTTTTTACCCATAGTGGCCTGTCAAATATATAATAATCGTTATAGTTTTTCTTCACAGTGTAATAGTATTTTGTACATGGTAGTCTAAATAGTTGTTCTTTTGAGCATTCTCTTACATCTGTATAGGTAGCTGATTTGAATTAAAGCCTATTTGTAGTTGTATTAGTATTTGTTTAAATGCATAAATTTTCAAAAACATGGATTTTCCTTTGCTATATTAATTTTGAAAGTAAGTGACGCGCGGATCAAACTCTACAACTCGGAAAGAGTTATAAAGCGGGCATGTTCATTTGGCGCCGGGTGCGTGGGGGATCGCTCCTCCAAAAGCACACACACCTACAGTACATTTTACCAAAAATTTATCCGGTGCAGGTATACATATTCATAGGATTGCACAATACAGACATACATATGCATAAGTGGGGCGGGGTTATTAAAAAAAACACTTGCGTTATCATTTCAGATCTGTCTCTGGTGGTCGTTTACTTCTTCAGGGGTCTTATCTTCCTCTAGATGAACTTTAGTCATTCACCCATGCTCTCCTTTTGCTTGGTTATTTCAGCAGTTTCCTGACTTCTGACTGAATTTGTGGTGGAACTAACATTCTGGCCTTTGCTAGACATATCAGTCCTTGACAAATACCAGTTTCTTGACACATACCAGTCCCTGATAAGCTTAAGTGAGCTTCAAGGCAAACAGGATTGTTAGGCATTCTCTAGCAGACAGTTAGTCTCCTAAACCAAGCAATATTTAGCAGACCGTTAATTCCCTGTATCATAAGGTTTTGATTTAAAAAAAAGTATCAGAAGCAAAGAAGGAAAAAAATGATATAAAAAACTGACCATACTTTATTGCACAGACATCTACAATTAAGTTGAGAGATCTATAGAAACAACCAAGGGTAGACCTCTAATTATAATAACAATATGTTTTACTTACTGGAACTGATGCTGAGGCTAAACTTCCTATTTTTTTTTAAGTCCACCAAGGGAGCAAAGGATAGGTTCCTCCTTCAGGCCGAAGAATCCTGTTCTGAATAACCCTTTATAGGACCTTTTTCTTCATTGTTCATGGAGAAACACTGAGTTTAAACTCCTAATATGAACATCAGTCTCTGACAATATGACCTAATCATGTGGCTGTACAGAGTATGCTTACAACAAGGTTAAAAATATTTGTTGAAGATCAGACATTTTCTCCTCGTTGGCTTCAACTGGATATTAAATCGATGCTTATTTCGTCTTTACAACTGCAAAGAAAAATTGCTATATAGCTGAAGCAAAGATCTTAAAATCAGCTCTTAAAACGTATGGTTTTTTTACAATACAGAGAACATAGGAATAAATTCATGGCTCAATGAGGTCTGCTTTCACTAGTTTAGTAAAATGTCTAGTTTTTGAATGATCATTCAAATAAAACATAAATTAAATGACTCTTGACTGAAAATCATTTTCCAACTACAATAAAAAGTGGAGATCCCATGATATACATGACAGAAGTGACAACAATTTGGCCTAGGAATTCAAGTACTTGACTGATGCTTTCAGTTTGTCACTTACTGGGATTTGTTTAATATTATTCAAATTGGCAAAAAATCCACACAGCCTCCTTAAAGTAGGAAAAAAAAATCTTCCTACATCTATCTACACTGTGTGTATTTCTATATTGAGTCATATGGAGCCATGAAAAAATTAATTTGTGTCCTTCTTTCTTGCATCTGATTCTTCAGCATGTTTATCAGTTTCAGAATAAAGCTTCATAACTAATCACCTGACTAATTAAAACTCTCATATGCCACATGTTACCTATCAGTGAAGCAGCAAAGCAGAAGGAGCAGGCTGAGGATTTTACGTGGATTTCTACTTACTCACTGGATTCTCTGTTGAAATGATGTCATCTTGTCCTTTTTTAAAAAGATAAGTTGATAACTGAAAGCTAAGTTGCCTGGGTCTTTATTACTGAAGTAACTATTGTAGTAATAGTAAATACTTCAGCAAAATATTTTCCTTAACTACTGAATTTCCTCCATTAGGGGAGAAATGAGTGGAGATCATGGTTAAAATACAGGAATTTAGAGTCAATATATGTGCACATTTTAAAATGACAACTAAAGTGTTGAAAAGTGGCTAGTAATTTTATGGATCTCAATTTTCAAGGACTGACTTGATTCCAGAATGAAAGTACTAAACATTTTGAAAACGAAGTGACAGAAAGGCAGAGCCAAGGGTATCCCAAGCTCTTTGAGAAAATATCGGTTACTGATACCGTTTTACAAATACTTTGAGGTTTCTCT
Organism: Ardeotis arabs; assembly: GCA_011801015.1. Taxonomy (NCBI): domain Eukaryota; kingdom Metazoa; phylum Chordata; class Aves; order Otidiformes; family Otididae; genus Ardeotis; species Ardeotis arabs. The sequence continues at coordinate 45,351 of JAAGAY010003999.1, read as the reverse complement.
GACAGAAAATATGGTACTTTACGGAAAACAGAACAAAATGTCAACCATAACTGTATTTTTTTGAGAGGATCAAATATCTGTGTTTTCTTCTCAATGAAAACTTTTATTGAGATTTTCTTGTGCTTTGAGTATCAAAATCTCCTGGCTCTACTTATTCTCTTTTCTGCTTTTCAAGTATAAAACCTTATTAATCACCTTTTTAAAGCAGTGAAAACAATTAATGATATGAAACAGAGAAAGTATATTGCTCTAATGTTCAATATCTATAAAATTACTACTAATAAAGATATCATTTAGATATTCTACTTTCAATTTCATGTAGAAAATTAGGTAGTTTCATGGGAAAGTCTTAATTTGCACATTTCTTACAAAAATGACCTAGTTTAAAAAAATCTTTAAAAATTAGGTTGAAAATAACACATTTAACATTGATAAAACAATAAATATCACCAAATAACATTAACAAAAAGAAGAATTTTGGTTTAAATTGTTGTAGCTAGAGGTTTATAAGGCAGCTGTACTTATTACAAAAGGGTACAACAGTTCTGTCCAAATGAGTACATTTTTTGCTTAAGCTATAAAAATTGTTCAGAAACCTCTTGAAATACTTGTGTTTTATATGTGATTTAAAAGGTGAAATATTTGTCAAGAATGCAGTAGTTGCATTCAATGAATATAAGACTAACTTCAACAATCCTACAGATAATTCACAGATGAGGTACAGGCACAAAACCAGTTTTGCCTAGTTTTTGCATGACATTTTGAAAAATGTTAAAAATAAATAGTCCCTTTCTTACACACCACAAAGGCAATTGTTTTGTTCTCTAAGACCTAACATTCATTAATTGCTTCTCTAATTGCTTTTGGGGGATTTGTTGGCTGATAGATTTATCTTTCATTGTTTGGAAAATCTGACAGTTGCTAAATATTCTAATAATAATTTAGCAAAGTAAATGCTGTTCAAATAGTAGTGCAAGTGATGAATCTGATTATTTTTAAATAACTCCTATCTAGTCTTACACTGTGACAAAAACATACAACGGAGATGTAACAGGATTAATATTAAAAAATAACTCAGATGATTGCGGATATGAACCATATCATGATAGGTTTTTCCTTTGCCTGTGATTTAATTTTATATCCTTTGAAGTCAGTGATTAATGATTTAGGCATTCCTTCCTTTAGGACAACTTAGTGTTCAGCTTAAACTTTCTGATGTACATAAATAAGGTCATAATTTTCCTACTTTACTTGATTTATAAGGAAATGTACTTTGACTACCTTTAAAAAATATTTCATCTTTTCTACTTCTTTTTAAATAATATCTATACAAGCACTAACAGAAGGTGACTCTCAAGGACTTACTCTATCTGGCCAATTTTTTAGCCATTATTGGATAACATTTCTAGTGGTAGATGAGGTATAGAGCCTATCTGACACATACTAGTTACAGCAGTAGTCACAGATGGGAACATTGTTTTTTAGGTTTGAAGCGAGAGTGTACAGTGTGCTTCTGAGAACAGTCTCCTCCTACCCCTTCAGTACAGCCTTAGTAAACTGAAGGACAAGATTCTGTCAAGCATGTCTATTTTTATTAAATATCTAATCTTAGCTGAATGATGTGGTCTTACAGCTCAACATCTGCTGCTATTTACTCAATGACTGTGAAGGTCTAGATAGTGATCTTGGGAAATACATTAGCACTAAGCAGATCCCCTGCTCTCTTTAAAACAGATGATTAATCATTGCTTTCTGAATAACCAGTGAATGCTGTACTTGTCTTCTAAATTTCAGCAGTATCTCAGTTTCTTCACATCTGTTGTGGTTTTTCAGTTGTTTTTTTTCCCTACCGAGCATTTTGGGAGTCTTGGGGAAATGAAGGATTTTAGTAATTTTTTTTTTTCTTTCCTAAGTTTTAACCATGTGAATTCAGAACTCTGTGTCATATCTAGTAACGGATTCAGGGACAGATATATAAAAGGACTCTGGCACGGAAGTGACAGTACATTATAGCTGAACATTATAGTGCCTAATTTTCAGATACCTGCTGATAACAAGAATTCACAGTTCTGAAATAAGTACCTAAGCTTCAACGCCCAGGGAGAATTTTATAAGTAGTGTATAGTGTAGAAAATCTATTATATGTGGAAGGGTGGAATATATAGAATTCATATTCCATACATGGAATATGTGGAATTCTGCTGACATTAGGGAAATGGGAGTTCCAGTCTTCACTGATGGAAGAGTGAAGTTTACATCTCTTACACAATATTAACCTACTTGTTAAAAATTCAAGTACTAATCCACCTCCTTTGGAAAATGATTTCAAGTGTTCATTGAAAATGCCTGCTCACATCCTTTATGGAATGTTTTGTATGAAACCTTAGAATCCAGAGGTGTGAGGCAAGCTGGCAAGCTCAAGTACTCAGAGGTTAAAAAAAGCTTTATCCTTGAAAAGCAAGAACCTCTAGAATTAGCAGACAAATTGGAGTTCCTGGTAATCTACATTTTAGGCTCGGGTAAGTAAGGCATAACATGGTCCAGATTCTCCCTCCTTTTGATGTAATATACGGTGGAATATGGACAATCTCTCACTGGAGTACATGGAGTTGCTTTCTCAGCTGGTATAAATGAGTGTGGCTCTAAGCTAATTCATAGCAGCTGGTACAGCAGCTGAGTGGCAGAAAATGTGTATGGAAGGAAGTGGTTTATCTGCAGCTGTACTAGGACAGTTGTGCTCTAGGGTAAGGATTTCTCTCCCTGCCATTGTGTTTTATATCTATCTTTCACTCATTTTTATAAATGCTGTATTTTGATCTTAAGTCAATTCCAAGGAACAGGCTCTTCTGACTGAGACCTTATTTCAACTCCTGAATAGGAACACCTTTTCCACCTTCAGATAGAAAAATGCGTGAGCCATCCAACAGCACTGTGAACACTCTGAAGACAAGCCACTTCAGTTTTGCCAAGAGGTAAACTGGCAAGGTCGTAACATGTAGAGTTGATACTTATTCATTCTCTCAGGATGTAATAAAACTAAACCAAACCACTCTAAAATAACAAATTTCCAACACTACAAACTGGTTTTCTTTGGTTTAAGTAAGAGACCTGGCTGAATAAGGAAAATGCTATTGAATGTTTTCAGAAAATCTTTTCTGTCAGTTTCACAAAATGGCTCAGGTTTTTTTTTTTAATAATAATTTAATACATTTAATTAATTGTGGAATTATTAGGTGAGATTTTCAGAACTACATCAGTTGCAGAATGTATATAGTGCAGTGAAAAGGAGTTCTTCTGCCTATGGGAATTTATAACCTGAGAGCACTATTTGCCAGCCTAGCTAATCAGTGTCCATTACTTGAAATTAATATTAAGACTGTTATCTAATAACATCTATTCTGTTTTGTGTAACAATTAATCATTTTTTTCCCTTTTACTTAAACTGCCAAATGAAACTTAGTGACCTAGCTGGAAAATCTGTTTTTGATCTCCGTTAAGGATTTTGAACCAAATTGTTCACACTTCCTAGTAATAATTGGAACTATTGTTGCCGTAACTAGTGAGAGTCACTATACCAGATGCTAGTCTATGTAATGTTTGGGGAAATATGTGTTACAGAGAGAGTTCACTTGTATACGCAAACACTGTTTTCTATCTAAACTCAGTCATATATATTATTGTGTTATAAGGGGCAAATCCTATGCAACTCCTACAACGATTAGACTGGATGAGACACAAGCCTATCCAGCTTATATTTCCTGTTACTATTAAATTTAAAAGATGGATTTTATCTACAAGGCTCATGACCTTAAAAATGCTTGCGGTGCTTATCTTGCATATAAGTAAGTTGCATTTATGCAAAGAGTAAACAACTGTTTGTCTTAGAATAGTTTTATCTAAACATTAAAAATGTATTGATTCTTCTACCTTTGCACTCATTAGGTTGATCAAGTTTACTACTGAAAAAACAGCACCTACAAAATACTACAATTTACCATAGAGGATGTGTTAAAGTAGCAGCTCTATTGATTTTTCTTTTCTTTTCTCGCCTTCCCAAGTCTTGAATTTACTATTTTATGTCATCTTGTCTGAACTAACAGATTTATAAACCAGCTCCTTGAACAGTAAAACCATTTGCCATTTGGTGGAATTGGCTGACATTTCATTTTTGCTGTGCAGATTGCAGATAATGTTGACATTATTTCACTGAGCTCTGTACTACATCATTAACATATTGCTCATGACTGAATCTGAAATGCTTTCACTCTTGTAGTGTAATAACCTGCATTTTTTCTGTTAAAGAAATGATGTAGATTTTGCTGAGAGAAAATACTTAATGTTGCAGTATAGTAAAATAGAAATTACATTGAAGTAACAAAATACAACACTAAAGTCTATGTTAAAAGTGAAGGAAGAAAATCCCACAGATGATGTGTTTACTCTTGGTATCTATAAATCTTGCGTGGAAATGAGCAACATTCATGAAACAGGCTTAAACCTAGACTATATCAGCTTTGTAACAATGCATAATTTGTCAGTTAGAGGCACATAAAGTCTTACTTGCATCACATGAAAATGAAAATTCATTTCAAGTTGTAAGCATAATCTCATTCTTGCCCATATGCGATCGTTTTTGCTGAAAAAGAAACCAGCTAGCACGATTGCAAAGTACCTTTGTGTGACCAGGAGCACTGAAACCCAAGGCAGATTTTTATCAAGTCGGCAAGCAATTATCAATGAGTTTATTTTTACTATGTTTTAAGATCTACATATATAGACTTATTTGTAAATCAAGCATTTGCTTTGAAAGTTTTATTTTACCTCCTGCTGAGGGAGAGAGAGAGAGAGAAGTGGAACTAGGGAACTGATTTTAAACTGTCACCCTGATACAACCTGTCCAGGATTAATCATTAGCATTACCAATGATCTTGGACAGTTCTCCTGTTCTTGTGTTTATCTCTGCCTTCTTGGTTATTCTTCTTCATATCTTTGAGTAGCTATGTTTTAATGGACAGTGAGTTTTTTGTTTCTATAACACATTATGGATCATATGCTGCCATCCTTCTCCGTCTTAAATTGTATCTTCAGTTGTGGCGGGACTAATTGTCAACAATTAGGATTACAATTAACAATCAAGTAAGAGGTTACTTTTTGTGATTAAAGGTGGCAGTATGTCATCTTGGTTGATTAATAGCTTTTTAATCACATCTTCCACATACATCAATTCTTTCACTGACCAACTAGGTGTGCAGTTTAAATACAAGATTAAAACAACAATCTGCTTTTGAGATTTTTTTCCAAGGTAAACTAATTATTCATTTTCTCATTGACAGATAAATTTTGTTCTAAATTTATAAAGGTGGAAGATGGATTCTCCATCAAAAGTAAACCTTTGTTCTGTGTTGAACACAGACCTGAGAAAAGTCAATGGAAAGAACTTAAAATTATTTCAATTGGGGGATGGCGAATGGAGGTTATGGCCAGTCCATAGCAGTTTCTCTGCTGCTCCTTCCTCCTCACACTTTTCCTTTGCTCCAGTGTGGGTCCTTCCCAAGGGATACAGTTCTTCACAAACTGCTCCTGTGTGGGTCCTCCATGGGTCACAGTTATTTCAGTGAATATCCACTTGCTTTGGCATGTGGTCCTCCTGAGGTTATGGTATGGATATCTGCCCACTGTGGTCCTCCGTGGGCTGCATGAGAATCTCTGCTTTGGCACCTGGGGCATCTCCTCCCCTCCTTCTGCTCTCGCCTTGTTCACAGGGTTGTTTCTGTTTTTTCTTCCCACTGAGGCCCCTCCCTTCAGCACCACTGCTGCCAGTGCCTGAACACAGACACTCAATATAATTGTTGTGTAAACATATTGATAAAGTATTGATTTCTCTATCATCATTTCCTGTAGAGTAAAATTTTCACACATCTCAATGATTTCATCAGCAGTTACTTATTTCCTAATACATATGTAGATTAATTACTTGTTGACAGGGAAACAAAAAGATTTTCCACCCTTTTCACAGTATGTGCTGTACAGAATAAGACACAAACATTACCTTAGTTGAGGTGTTTTGCCATTAAGAACTAGTGCTACCTAAATAAAATTATTTTGGTTTTGCCACTGCATGCAAAATATGAAGTAATACACTTTAGTTTTTAAACAAATCAGCACTTTTAAAATGGGGTTTTGCATTTTCTGTTGTTCATTAATCTCAACAGCAAAAATAGAGAAGTAGAATCATAGAATAGTTTGGGCTGGAAGGGACTTTTAAAGGCCATCTAGTCCAACCCTTCTGCAAGGAGCAGGGACATCTTCGACTAGATCAGGTTGCTCAGAGCCCTGTAAAACTAGCCTTGAATGTTTCCAGGGATGGGGCATCCACCAGCTCTCTGGGCAACCTGTTCGTGTTCTACCACCCTCACTGTAAAAAATGTTTTCCTTGTATCTAATCTGAATCAAGTATTTAAGCTATGCTTTCCCTCCCTTAAAAAGTTTCTGACTTTTTGAAAATATCTTAGGATTATTTTGAATATTAATTGTATACAGGTAAAACTATTGCAGGGTATGAATCAAAGTGCTAGATCCGAGCTGCTGGAATTTTTAGCCTTTTAGCCAAGAAATAACACTTTTTTTTCTAATGATTTTTTGGTTTCTGTTTTTAAGAATCTTCAGCATGTATAAAATGTACTGGCATGTCTATGTTGATTTAATATCTTTGGAATGCACAAGTTTGGGACATGGTACTACATTTGATACCTGCAGATGCATAACTATATATGCTATCATGCAAAAGTTGGTTGACCTTTTTTTAATGAATATGTCTTCCATAGTCTTTAAAGTGACTTATTTCACTGACAGGCTTGCATTTTGGGGCTGCTGCAGGCAAACATAGGAATATGTTTTGAAGAATATTTACAGTTGGCCAGACTAGCAGCAGAGATTTACAGTGGCCCCATAGGAACCATAGCATTATTGTACTGTCTTGAAACCTCCTGTTTTCACAGATGATCAAGAAAACAAAAATTTTTGACTACTTAATCAGCTGTGAGAATATGGCTTTGTGAAAAGTGCACTATAATCCACTGTCAGCAGGGGCTTTGGTGTGCTGTTCTATCTGCTTGCTGCTTCATCACAGCACTGCACTGATGAAATCATGGGGGCAGTGACTAATGGCCATGCTTTCCCAATTCAGTTTTCCACCTTACCATAGATCTCCTGTGTGATCCTGAGCATTGTCTTAAGTTTGTAAGTTATCTATGCAGCTGAAATGCATTCCTACTGCTTTGTATTGCAAAATTTAATAAACAGAACCTAGATTAGATTATTAAATCTGTAATGAACAAGATGAATTTGGGTATCTTGTTTGTCTTTTTTTTGGTATGTTTTTTTGCATAGTCAGGTTGTCATTCTGTTTTACCTCTTGACTGAATTTCATTTTCAGCTAAGCCACCAAACATACGTAGATGGTTAAGACTAGGGTTTTCCATGTGTACAGATGATTACAACCAGGCATTATTACACATTTTATCTGTTAATTTTCATACTTGTTTAAAAAAAGTTGGATTTTTCCTTGTTGCCTTTACTAAATTGAAAATAACTTCTGATATTTTGTCTAAAGAATGTCTAGTGGACTTGGATGGATTCAGCTTTAGTAAAAATACTAAGTGTAGCAAAATCTGTCCCATACTATACTTTGACCTGGGATTTGAGGGGGTAGAGAGAACTCTGTTATACCCAAGCTGACTTAGGCTAAGTACTGCTGTATCAATCACCTTGTTGTGTGGGAAGGTTGTAGCAGAAAACACTTGCAGCACTTCCGAATTCTGATTTACTCAACTAATTGGGTAGCATGTGACTAAGTCTCCAGTCACCCTGAGGTACAAGGTAAACCAAAAAGCAGCACTCTTTCTGTACCAAATGCACTGTTCTAAGAAATAGTGTTGACACAATGCATCTTCTTTAAGAGGAGAAGAAAATGCTGTGTCAAACTCTGCTTATTTTATCCTGTTCATGTTTGTGCTATTTTTTATTTAGCACCTTTGTGTATTTATGGTACTTAAGATATTTTCCATATGTTGAATACAAGTTCTTTGTCTTCTTAAACAATAAAATCAGTTTTACCAACCCTCACAGTTGAACTCCCCGGTGACTGAGAACTAACCACTTGTGTTTTCTGTTTATCCCTTTGGGAGTCTTTCCTTTTGTATGATGCTAATATCTCCAGGACCTCTGCAACACCCTGCCCATGCTCAAGCTCTTTCCTTAAAGCTCAGCAAAGGCTTTATCATATCTTGAAAACTAGAATCACAAAGGTTTAGTCATGGGGCATGTAGGGATCTCTATTGTGAAATAATGCACAATGGCTAGCAACTTCCTCAGGTTAGTGCTGACTTAAGATTTTGTTCACGCTGAGTTTGCTCATATAGCTCACCAGATTTGACTTGGAAGCCGTGATTGCGTTGTTGCCATGATCATAGGCCTGACTCTCATCAGTATAGTGGCAGACAGGAGCAAGCAAAGTTAGTATTTTCAGATTCATGAATGCACATCTGCATTACTCTTCTGGATAATGTTTGAGTTATGCAAGACAAAGGTGGGGTGAGGAAAAGGAAAGAGGACAGGAAAGGTTAAGACACGAAGACAGGTTTAGGCATCTAGGTCACAGGCCAGTATCAAGGATTACATAACTTCTTATCTGGTGAACGATAATCAGAAATATTAAGTGCCACAGTTAAGATTTACAAAAGGTGTCACGTTAAGTAACAATCATGAAAACTGTGAAAATGAGCTTTCAAAGAGGTGTTTTTTTGAATTTGACTTCCTCTAACACGTGGGCTTGAAAAGCTTACATCAGATCAGATTCAACAGTCTGAAACTTTGCTAAGATTCAGTACAAAGTAATTCCTTTGGAAAGTGAGGTAAGTTTGCATGAGTTCTGGGAACAGTGACAAGCAGTCAGATTCCCTTCATCCTTCTCAGCTGAACGAGCTAATGAATAGATAAAGTAAACTATGCTGTCTCCTACTCTTCTTTGGCCATGTTTATTCCATTCTATTACAGAAGCTGTGCCATAGTGAGGAGGAAAACACTGTTCATCTGCCTCCTCCTAACCTAGATTGTCTTCCAGGGTACAGCGTTCTCATATAAGGCAAGGAATATGGATCTGAACCCTCTTGCACCAAACAGGACTTGGAACCTACATCCCAAGAAATTTGATCTTCAGTGGTCAAACTGCAAACATTCCTCATTTATTTTCACAAATAATGGCTGCTTAGTACAGAGCCCAGTAGTTCTGATGGTAACTTTGACTATCTGCTAAATCAGGTTTTTCAGCCTTAGCATTATTCCACTTTGTGACTTTGTCAGAGGACCAGTCAAATTCTTGCTGATAGTGACAATTCAAGTCATGTTTTGAAGAAGAATTTTAGTTTTCAAACAGATAAGAAAATGTGTGAAGAATTTTAAACTTTGTATTATGCCTAAATCTAGATAGGGGCACATCTTATTTGTTTCTATTTGTGTTGGTTGTAGATGCTATATATTTATGTAAGCAATACCATTTCTGGGATAGCCGTCTTTCTTCTGTCTCAGGCAAAATACTTTCTCTTTCCAGGATGTGGGGGGAAGGGTGAGAAAGTATCAAACTCTTCATACAGATCATTGTGAGTCAGCTATTAAAGTCTGTAAAGCAATTCATGAATTCATAATGAAGAATTTGGTCGTTTTATGCAGGAAATCATAAAGACATGAAAAGTACTTGAGCAATAAAATGAAATTTAAGGGACAATTAACTGATCTTGACTATGGGTAACCTTTGGGATAATTACAATTTTACTGGGGTTTTCCAGCTATATAAATAAATAATAATATAATATTCCCTCAAGTTTAAATCTACATTCAACAACTGTATTTTAAATGCTAATAGATACAAGTAATTTCTGTTACTCTGTACATGGATCTTAATACTATTAGAAGAACTTAAATGTTTGAAGATGTTCTATGGTTTAGGAAAAAAACATAGATAGTATAACATGTTTTTTTCAGAGGTTTTTTTTTATATTTATCTAAAGATCAAGATGACTGACACATCTATATCTTCAGGCTATAGATGAAAAATGTTTAAGTTCATTCAGTGACTTCCTGAGCAGTGTAAGCTATGTGTATCCAACAATTACGGCACTGTATCTTGAAAGCTGGAAATCCATTTTAACTTTTACGTTAATAAGATATAAAATGAAAACATCCTTCTTGTAGGTAAACTATCTGTTAGGTGATGTTTATGTTTAATTATATATTTCTTTAATAATTCTACTGTTAGTAGGTTCCAGACAAGTCTGTAATATCCTGGGCTAAAATTTAAGGGATTCTGTAGAGGCTTTTCTAAATATGCCTAAGAACTGGTGCTAGTGATTTAGCAGGGCACTTAACTGTCTGCTTAAGTCTGAGTAATATTTGAGTACATGTTATTTAGTATCACAGTATTGGTACTCTATCAGTACGATTTAAAAAATGATTCAGCTATTCCAGTAATATTTTAATGAATTTAGAACAAATTATTTGGATATTAACACTAAGATTATTATTTTTAAAAAAATCTTAACGTAACATTTATGTTTGATCCAATACTCAACCGATGCTGTGACACCATATATAGATGCCTTGAGTCCTGCATGTATGGAACTTTCCAAGTTTTGTATATTGAAACGTCTTTTACATATGCTAATTTTTTTCCTTGTTTAGTGTTCTCTTAGGAATGGAGGTCATACCACTAATGTAGGATACTATTTTTGTTATAATGAATATGTTTGCAACAATACAAAATGAAAGATGGTGATTGCCAGCTGTATCTCTCACAGATGTTCTTGTTACTTTTAAGCCACACTCGATCACCTAGATCTTCCTTTCATGCGAATGTCCAGTCTCTCCTACCCAAAGGTCAATGAAACAAATTTGTAGCAAACATTGTGGTTCTATCTCAATACATAGTGAGGAGATTGTATACCATTGTAGGCTATTTAGAAGGTATGATCCTCTGAAAGATGAGGAGGAAAAAATACACAAGCAGATTTCCCAGCCTCTCATCTTGAAAGGTAGGCGTAAACCAAATATAATCAAAAATAAGGCTTTCAGGACCACTTTTTCTTGCAATTAATTTTGTGTATTTTCTTCAGTGCTGTATTGTTTACTAGCAGTTAAAAACCACTTAGGTTGCAGTATATATCAGGATTGCAAAAAGCAGAGAGTGCTTCTAGTTAAAAATGCAGAGCAACTGCCTGAAAGTTGGTCTCCAACTCTTACGTAAAGAATAAGACTACAAGTCTTATAATTTAATATTTTTTTTTTCTCAATACACACTGCTGAGTCTGAGGCCACTGGATAAATTGCGTAGGAGAGTGACCTATATAAATACCTCCAGATTAATGAAGAGCAAGCCTACGTGCATGGCTGACATAGCAAGAGGATTGTTTCTACAGAGGCTTTTACAAGCAGCAATTTCTTTTCTTGGACCATGGTTTCTGTTTGGATGTAATAAACACTTCCTCCTCTCTCCCAGGTGACAGGCAAATGTGACAGAAACTGTTCAAAAGTAGTGTCTCCAGTCTGTAGTGCTGAGGCTTATGAAAGGAACTTCAGTGGAGGAAAACACTAAAGATGGAGATGTTTAATTAGTAATAAAACAGTACATGAGTGATGATCACAGCTGCATAAAGGTCAGTGAGATGCTTGGTAACACTTATTTTCCTTTTTTTCCTTTGAAAGAGGAACCTGTACATAGTCAGGGAAAAAAATGGTTCTGTCTTATTCCTGGAAAAGGAACCTGCTGTTGCTATTGAGAGAGGGGAAAAAAAAAAAGCTGATAACAGAAGTTGAGGTTACAGTCCATCAAGAGAGGTAACTAATGGATGATTGCATGGTGCAGGTCCTAAAAATATATAGCCACGTAACTGGTGTCTGTGGCATCTGGGATTCTCTGACCTTAGAGTGGAAGGTACCTGATGAACGATCATTTTAGCAATCTGTAATCTTCAGTAGATAAATACGTGGAATTTTTATGTCTTATGTACAGCTATCAAGTCTTCTATTATTGTTGTTAACATCTATTACTAAATTTTCCAGTACTTGTTTCCTTAGAATGTATCGTGAGGAGCTTGAAGCCAGATACAGCCTTTCGGTGCACTGAGCCTGATAGGTATTGGAATGGTGGGTTTAGCAGCAGTGACAGAAAAATATTTCTATTCATTACAGGAGAAATGAAAAGGTGGAAGGGATTAAAACAGCAAGAGCATTGATGGTACTGTAAACGAACCTTTAAGGTGGTGTTTGGAACATGTATAAGCAGAGTAAGAAATAGATAGGCATCATTCCATGGGCACCTGCGTGCTTATCTTTATCCCTTTGTACAAGTCTAGTGTGTGACCTTTTTTTTTTTGGTTGCAAGCATTTCTCGGAAAGGGTGATAGAACTGTCTTTATAGTTCTATAGTTAAAAGATATAGTTTTGATAGTTTTAATACTTAGTTGAAGTATATTAATTCTGAAAAGCTTCAGAAAAGAATGATCAAAGATACTCAATGGCTTCCATGTAAGAAATAATTCAGTAGGACACTTCTCTTAACCTACAAAAAAGAGACAGCTGAATGGGCTTATAACAGACAACTGTAAAATAACGAGTAGCATGGAGAATGTGAATATAAAGGTGAATATAGAATGACTGTTCACCCTTTCTTCCAATACAAGAACCATGAGACATCAAATGACTCTAATAGGAAGCAAGTTCAGTGGGAATTCCTGGCACAAAACATAGTAGGTACTAGAAGGTCATGTGTATTCAATCAGTGACTGCATCTAATGGGTCTTTTTTTCAATGGATTTGCCAAAAGAAACCTCTTCAGCAAACTGAACTTCTGGTTAATGTCAAGGACTTACCAAAACCTGTAAGAATTATAAAATTATCCCTGCATGCATACATCCCTTTCTACCTAGGCCATTTGTTGGGACAGGATATTGGGCCAGACAGGTCTTTCATCTGACCTGGGATAGCTTTTTATATGACTGTTATCTGAGTCCCTAGCTGAGTGATGCTTTTGTCACTATTGTCTGTCAGCTTATGTACTCTAGCAGTTAGAGGTTTGTAGGAAGTTAAAGTGTCCTCAGAGAGACAGATATATATATATATTTCTTTTTTCCTATAACCTGTAACATAAAACTGAATCACACTGATCCTTTGTATTTTAGGATCATCTCGGCTGTAACAAGCATTAGTGGAGAGACTTGCTATACTATTATTTTGCTTAAAGAATGGTGAACTTGCATTTAATGATTAAAATATTATTTAACCTCATTATTCATTAAAAACATTAAGAATTAGTAAAAACCATTCATGTTTATTTTAAAATTATTTTTATACTTGTAAGAGGCATTTTGAGTCAGGAACTGACTCTTTAGAAATATGGCCTACAGGAGGTGGTAGTGTGATGTTCTGTCCCAAATGTGGAGACAGAAGGCCTTGGGAGACAGCAAAATCACAAGTGCTTTCAGCCCTCTGGGGAAGGACAATGCTTGGCAAGCATAACACACTAAAAAGGAAAAAAATCTGAAAGTTGGGACGTAGAGAGAGCTGTGGATCTTGGTAGAAAATCTTTTCTGATTTAGGAGCTCCTGTTCACAACTGTACAAGGTCCAACAAGACTAAGGTGAAAGACACTGTGTACAGACCAGACTTATGCCTTAAACTGATGGTTAGTTTTCCCAGGGAAGAAAATAGCACTTTTAGGAAGGGAAGCTTCCTTGGGCGGAAACTGTTTGATAGCCCTGATCAGAAAGAGAAAATAACAAAAATTCAGTGCTTCCTAGCAGCCATTAGGAAGTCGTCATTATTTCCTTTAGCTACTATATTGAGAAGAAAGCTTTTACATCAACTTTTTCACTTAGGTTTAAATCAAATAGGACTACCTGCTCTCCTTCATTTTTTTTAACCTTGTTGAACTGTAGTAGGACTTGTGATTAAGTTGAGGCTGGGTGTTTTCCCATAGTACTTGAAAACTACTATATTTAATGATCATGTAGACTTCAACAAAAGAATCTCCTGTCCAGGTAGAGATTCCCTGCAGTAGCTCGTAACTTATGTTTGTGGTGGGTGTTGGTCTCTTTTCTCAAGTAACAAGTGATAGGATGAAAGGAAATGGTCTGAAGTTGTGCTAGGGGAGATTTAGATTGGATATTAGGAAAAATTTCTTCACTGAAAGGTTGTCAAGCATTGAAACAAGCTGCCCAGGGAGGTGGTGGAGTCACTATCCCTGGAGATATTTAAAAGATGTGTAGATGTAGAGCTTAGGGACATGGTTTAGAGGTGAACTTTGCAGTTCTAGGTTAATGGTTGATAGTCTTAAACGTCTTTTGCAACCTAAAATATACTATGATCCTATGACTCAGTGTAACTGGTTTGTAGGATTCCTATGCACAAAGTTCACCCACCATATGATATTTAAAAGCACAACGGTATTTATTGTTCTATTATAGCCTTGCATAAGCAGTTGCAGTTCCTAGCATAAGCAGTTACTAGTGTATTGTTTTCTCTTTGTGAGAGTCTTACCAACCCAAGTAAGCCGGAGACACCGCCAAGCAGGAGGATGATGATCAATGGGGTCAAGGCAGAGAAGGGAGGTAGGTGCAGCACCTTCAGGGCGTCCCCTGTTGTTCGTAGAGTGTGCTCTGAGTCCTTTCTCTCTCTTCTGCTCTGAGCCACCTCCGTTTATACCCTCAGCAGATTCAGTGGAAGAGTACTGACCCGGTGTTGATGCACGCGTGGCTAGCGCATGCAGCAAGGCCTGCCAAGTACGTGCCCTGCTGGCTAACAGTGGTTCCTGGATAGCAGCAACATACTGCTCAATAACAACCCCCCTAGTTCCCCTCTCTGAGATAACAACCCTCCTAGCTCCCCTCTCCAAGGTTGCATTCTCACAGCTGTGTGCAGCTTGTAATTTCCCACAGTGGCCCTACACGGACCATCACTGAAATCCCTCACACACTCAGTAGCACTCCAGTTTTCCCAAGAGTATAAAAAGATAAAAAATATTCACATATTAAGTAAATAGCTTCTTGTACTTGGATACTAAGACTCTAACAATGACAACATTTGTGTGGCAGTGGGTTTACATCTAGCTTCTAACTGCTGTAGCTGAAAAAAAAAAGGGTGGCAAAACACTGGAACAGGTTGCCCAGAGAGGTTGTAGATACCTCATCCCTGGAAACATTCAAGGTTGGATGAGGCTCTGAGCAACCTGATCTAGTTGGAGATGTCCCTGCTCATTGCAGGGGGAGTGGACTAGAAGACCATTAAAGGCTCCTTCCCATGAATTCTATGAATTTATGATTCTGTGCTGTCTGAGTCTAGAATGTCAAGCTGTTGTTAAAATGAGGAATTAAATAATGCTATATACAGAGTACTCTGTTATGATATATTCAGAGAAATATGCTTACCATTTATTAAAAAGCCTTACCAGACAACTGCCTTAGGATGCTGTTTTTAGTATATCACTACTGCTACTGATCAATAAGGAACACGGTAAAGATGCATTATTAATGAAGTGGCAATGGGCCAGAGCAATAAGAGATCATCACAAACAGCTTGCTTTGTACTGTAAATTTTCCCTCACCAAACTATGTTCTAATTCCTAGATGCTATGTAAATGAATTTAAAAAAAAGAAATTGTTAACAATATCTGTTGTGTAAAATGTCTGCAATAGGAAGGAAGTAATGAACAATTAAGTGAGTCTCTTGTTAGGTTATGAAACTGGAATACACTTTTTTTATGGCATACAGCCATTCTTTGCAAATGCGTTAACCAATTCATCTTCCTAAATGAGGAAGATCTGCTGCATTTTGTGATGAACTTATAGTGTTATGAAGAAATTAACTTTTTTTTCTCTTGTTAAATTTTCGCTTGATCCAAATAAGATTCATAAAACAGATATTACAATATCTATATATAGAAGAAATACTTTGGCACTTTAGTGGAACTTAGTATATGCTTGAAAGTTTCTCTCTTACGGATACTGAAAAAAATCTAGGATAAAACATAATGAGAATAACATTGGAATAGTTGAGGAAGCTGTAAAGATGTAGAATACTCATGCTATTAATCAATTTAACTTATTAACATAGAAGTGAGGAAAACATAATAACATTAATCACTTATTTAAGCAACTAGAGGACTAAATATCAATGGTTCTGCATACAGCAACAGTATTAGAAAACTTCATAGAGTATGTGTTCTCTCATATAATATCTTTTGGCATTTATCTACACTCTAGTTTGGTAAAGTTCAAACTACTTTTACCATAATAATTTCTACCATACTATCAACTGTTGTCTTTGTAAACAGCCAGTATCAGTGCTATTTTTATTTGGTTTTTTTTTGTAATCAATGCAAACCTAGCTAGTCAGGCTATTTTATTTCTTTGCTTTGGGACATGAAACCTGGGTTTGGACTTAAATCTGGTTTTGGGCTTGAAAATTTGATAGAGGGAGCATTTCTAAATGGTGTTTTTCCTACCTGTTACCACTACCTCTCTGATTTCTTGATGGCCTTTCAGTCCAAACATTGATTGGAAGGTATTTTGTGGGCCTAGTTATGGAGGCACAGGTCTGCATTCATAGAAACATCTGTTTTCTGGTGAGAAAAACTCAGTACCTTTCAAAGAAGGTGAGATTTTTACGGGGGTTAAATCAGGCTAAGTGGAGAGGGAAGGTTGGTAATCATAATTACCATTGTAGATAAATTCAAAGGACCCACAGAATGAAATAGCAAAGCTGATTTCTATCTGCTTTTAAAGACAGTAAATGCCAAGATTTGTTCTTTTTTTTTGTTTTGCTTTTTTAAGAGCTTTTAGCTCAAATCAATACAGAATCACAGTCTGGGATTTTTATTTTAGGAGATAATAAAGTATGGATCTGATTGTTAAGAAAAAAAGCACAAGAACTGAGAACCTCCAAGGTAATGACTGCAAGAGAAAGTCACTGAGAGCAGGAAATGCTGACTTTTCTGCAAAAGTGAGATCTGAACTTGTAGCATTTCTAAAAGCTACTTTACCATTACCTGAAACAAGTATTTGTCTCATTTTCTGGAAAATATGAACAAATCAGGGGAAAGGGGGTAAATCTTTGCTTTTTGGACTGTAGTCTGCTGTCACAGTTTGTATCTTAGTCTTCCCAGTAGTAACTCATTATTCAATGCTTGATGCATGTTTTAGGAGCTTAGAATAAGGAAGTAAATATATCTAAGTTTTCACAGAATGTCACTTGGAATGCCAAGGTATCTGCTTGTACAGATGTTATTGACTCAGGCTGTTCTTGTGAGTAAGAATTTTAAAGAAGTCTACTTAGTCTCTTTTGAATTGTCTGTTTTAATTTTTCTCCCTTCATATTATTAGTCACTCTGTCTTTGCCTGGTTTGGTCTCCTAAAGGCTGAGATATCTTTCTTTCCAACTTTAAATTGTTTTTCATTTCTGCTTAGGATAAATTATTCCTAAAGGAAGTGATATTGTGAATGGTATTGTTGAACAGCCTGCATGATGTATGGGGTATAGATGGTCTTGCTGTACTGTTCTTACTTTTGTGCAAGATAGGCAGGTTGCCAAAAAAGTACATGACCTCATGTCCTGGTTTTGGCAGGGATGGAGTTAATTTTTCCTCTCAGTAACTGGTATGTTTTGGATTTCGTGTGTGAAGAATGTTGATAAACACCCTGATGATATGAGTTGTTGTGAATGAGACCAAGGACACCGTCCTGCTTTCCAAGTCTCGCTAATTTGCAGATGCAGGAAGCTGGGAGAAAGACAGACAGAATAATTGATCCAAACTGGCCAAAGAGAGTATTCCATGCCATAAACGTCATGCTCAGTATATAAGTGGGGGCAGGCCAGGGTGGGTATCTGCCTTCCTGGCATCCATCTCTCCTCGTCGTTTTGCTGGCATCATTCCCTCTACCTTGCTGGCTCCCTTTGCTCCTTTGCTTGCCGCTCAGTTTTTGTTTCCGTGATCGCTGCTCGGGACGGGCTGTATCGGTCATTGGGACATCGGGTGGTGAGAAAACATATATTGTTCACCTTGTATATTTTAATATCCTTATATTCTGCTATTATTGTAGTTTTCTCTTGTTATTTTAGTAAATTGTCTTCATCTCAACCCACGAGTTTCTCCTTCCTTCCCAATTCTCTCCCCCCGCCACTGGGAAGGGGGAGGGTGAGCGAGAAAACTGTGTGGTGATTCGGGCTAAACCATCACACCTCAAGAGAAAATTTTGATTATTCTCAGCCATCCTTTGATGTGGATTGGCTCCACAGCTGCGGGACAGCTTGCAACTATCGCCTCTGGCTCTAGAAAATGCACTACTGGATTCTGTAAGCACAGAGCAGAGAGTGAGAAGGCTTGAGATGCAGATGAAATGGAGTGGATGTTTTGAGGTTGAAGTTCTGGGACAGAGAGGCAGGGATTTAATGCAGTGAGGGAGCTAAGCAGACACCAACAGAGGCAAGCAGCTAGCAGAGAATTATCTGGCTAGTATTAACAGTCCTTCAGAGATAAGCATTCAGATGAGTTTCATAAAAGGCTGCAAACATCTTAATTTCATTGACATGAGAAACAGACAGTTAAAATTTGTAAGTGTAATGGTTAAATGAGGCATAGAGGAATTAAATTGTATGTATGTATGTGTGTAAAGGAAATCCCTTCTGTTTGTGGCTCTGAGCTCAGGTATTTGGCCTTTTCACACCATTCTATTGACTATTACAAGCAAGATTTTTGTTTTTTAAAAAAACAAACTCTCTTAGTAGTTTCTTCATCCATAGTTGAGAGGCAAATCCCATGCATGTGAGTGAAAAGAATGTGCTCTGAGAATTTTTGAAAATACCACACTACGCTTGTAGAATCATTAATTTTGTAGATCATCTTGACTTTCCTAGCTGTTTGTTATTTTGATGCTCTTCATCAAGTCTTCCTGGGCCTGATTTTCTTCTCCCTACCCTGTGTTCTCCTCTTAACAGTTTAGTTTTGCACACTGCTTCAGTTAGATTCTTCTTACAGCCATAACCCCTGTGGGGTTTCATGTGATGCTTCAACTCTGACATATTACATTGCAGATTTGTGAAACATCACACCTAGGTTTTAGCATTTTTTTTGTTGTTGTTATTTTAATTATTTAAATTAAGTATCTTTGATAATGCTTTGCCTTACTTTCACTCCAGCTCACACACTTTTTTTTTTTGTTTAATGACATCTGTTTTGTTGATGGCATGCTATTCCTGCTTTCAGTAGTAGTTGCAGCACCTTCCAGTTCAGGTGCTGTGTTAGTCTAATTAATGTGGTTTTACCCTCACTCTAAATTAATTAATTGAGTTGAACCTAATAGTGATTCTCAGGACAGGTATTACATTTGCCTTTTACTGCCCTTTGCTAACGGCCCTTCTGCTGGCAAGAGTGCTCATGTCCCAGACAAATTGAATTAATTTTTAAATGCATGTTTGTGAAATGATTTGTCAAATGCACATATTTAGTAGTACATACGTGGTAAGCATTAATTCAGCTGGTGTCTGGAACAGCTCCTGATAAAAAGCCATATCCGTAACTCAATGTTGTGAGCAAACAATCTTTCTGGAGTGGAATACAGTGTTCCTGTACTATCAGGGGATCTGACTGTAGAGGACAAGGTAGGAGTTGCAGGAGAAGAGTTGAGGCAACTGTGATACATATCAGTTACTGAATGAAGGCAAAAGTAATGCTCAGATCATATTGCTGCAACAATAGTTTCCAGAAAGTGTCTTTTTCGTATCTCATCTTTATTTTAATTAAAATCATAGGTTTGGCTGAAGAGAAATTGATTTGGCCTGTGACTGCAGACTTGCTTATACTCTTCTCTAAACACAATTATAGCAGTGAAGTAAGAAAAGTTGATAGAAATTTTGAGGAGTTCTGGCTCTGTCTTCTTTTTCCTTCTAAATTTCTTCCGTCATTTGGGGTTTCAGAACTGTAAAATAATTAATCAGTGCTGTGCAAGGAAACTATTCACTTTCAAGAAGATCGAGCAAATATCTTCAAGGCTTTAGGACCAAATGAACAGTTCTTAAAACAATTTTTCAGATACACTGACAAAGATATTGATGGATATTGGCAATGTACTGAAACAAGAAATGTCAATGTATGGGGAACAGAGAAATTGATAAGCTGCTAAAAGAAAGTAAATGGAATGCCATGGAACCAGTAAGTTGGAAATGAGGGAAGAAAGATCATCACCATTGATATTTAAAGATATTTTTTCTAGGTAAATCTAACTTTCAATTTATTTGTTTTATCAGTATTCAGACTATCAAACATTTTAATTTTTTTAATTCATCGCACTTATTAGGCCAATGTATTTCTCAATAATAGTAATGTAAAATACAATAGTTTAAATAGCAGAGATTATTTTAATAAATAACACAGAGCTACAGGGAACGTACAGCATATTCCTGTCTGTGAATCAAACGAACATAGCAGTTCTAGCTGCTATACACTTGTAACCAGCAAAAGTATTTATAATGTGAAACTATCACCCTGAAGTACAAGGTTGCAATCAAACCCCACATGGCTAAATTTAAGGACAAATACACACATGTTCAAACAGTAGAGAGAGAGTAGAGTAGAGAGTCATCAGGAGAAGAGAGTAATGAATTCTGGTGTGTTGACCCCACACATGCAGAGGGATGGAGGAGAGAATTGGAAGGGCAAAAGTGAGGAAAAAGAACTCATGGGTGGAGACAAAGGCAGTTCAGTAAGTGGAGGAAAAAAACTAATGACCAAGTAATTAAAAAGCAATCACTCACAATCAACAGACCAATGCCCAGCCAATCCCTGAGTAATGGCTACTTTGCAAAAAATCCCTAGTTTTATTCCTGAGCATGATCTTAGATGATAATACTCACTTTGGTCAATTCAGGTGAGCTGTCCTGGCTGTATCCCCTCCCAGTCTCTTGCCCAACCCCAGCCTACTTACTGGAGTGTCAGAGTGAGAAACAAAGAAGGTCCTGATGTTATAAAAACACTGTTCAGCAAAAGCCAAAACACTGGTGTCTTATCAATGCTGTTTTAGCCACAAACCTAAAGCACTGCAGCTTATGGGCTGCTATAAAGGAAATGAACATCACCCTAGCCAAGCCAAGTACATGACCTAACAAGCATGTTCTGTTGTATTTCTAAGCTTCTGAGTGCTTTGCTTTCCATTTAGAAAAAATGAAAACATCTCTGGGTTTCCCAGTTTTCATTGGCAGCACTGAACAGTGGAAAGGACCGCTTAAGGCTACTAATATAGGAAATTTAAGACAACATGAAAAAGTAATATTTCAAAATTTCAGTTTGCAACTTTACTTTTTCACCTTTTTTTTAAAGGGTAATTTAAAATAACTAAAATGTATGTATAAAAACTTGAGCAAAAGTGGAAATGTGCAAGTGTGAAATGTAATTTAAAGAACACAAACCAAAACAACTTTTATCAGAATAAAAAATTCAGCATAACTTGCTCAAGTTAGCAAATGACTTACTAATGTCAAATCTGTATTTTGCCAAAAAAAAAAAAGCCAAAAAAATAAATACACAATAAAACATCACCTGAAGTCTAAATCACTCCTTTTATTTTTTGTATATATAATTAAATAGCTGAGCAAGACTGTAACAGATAATTTATCTGAAGGTTTCTCTAATTCGAGCAGCAGTGGTTACCTACAATAGGGGATAGCACACATGAAACTCTCCTACTACTTAGAGTACTTTCTGATTATAGTTGCCTGTCATTTGCTAAAGCCATACAAGGCACAATCAACAAGCAATTTCTAGCCTGGAGCATAAGATCTCTGAGATCAGCCAGTCAGAATGAAGAACTGAGTTCAAATATGCTTGGAATGCATTTACTTAATTCTTTCATTGCTTATGAAGATAGGTAAGTTTAAAACTATACAGTTACATTGTTTCTGAAGGATGAGAAACACCTTGTAGAAATGAGGATTGGAGCGGGGCTCTTATTTTAGGCTTGGGTAGCCAGCTGATACATCCATGCTCCTTGTTTGTTTTGGATCAGTTGTTTGCTTATACATTTCTGCATTATTTTTTTTTTTTTTTTTCAGTACACTGCCTACATATCTGCTCTGTAGCATGAGCAATACTGTGTTCCACATGTAGTCTTACTTCATTGCACTTCATTAGCCTGCTGGTTTGAAAGAATAGACCTGTCGACAGACTAAGTAGACAGAGATGTACATATATTCCTCCATGTCTAATGAAAATTTATATAATGGAGTTGAGGGAAGACAGAATTTGACTTTAAGCCCTTGTAAGTTTTGAAAACAGCCTCTTAATCTAAGGTGTAAAAAATCAGAATGCAAGATTAGTCAGTCCTTAAAATGATCCCTTATTAACGAAAAATCTGAACTTTTCCAGCTCTAAATTATGTTGTAGAAAGCAACACCAAATTAAAAAGTATGTTAATAGTGCTTGGGTAAATCTGAGTTACAGATTAAAATATTTCTGGAAAGTGGATGCAGAAATTATTGGTCTAAGAATATTATTTTAATAATAAACTAGTATAGGCAAAAGGCATATGTAGTTTCATGTTAGTATTAAGCCACCTTTTATAAAATTTTTTACTAATTTACAATGATTTACTTAATTTATAAGACTGAAAAAGATCTTAAGTCACTGAAGGTTTTGAAACAGTTGCCTTGTTTTTCTACACGTGCTTCTAGTTTCTTTTATTCTTTGGTAAATACCTCAACATAGGCTAAGTGAAAGACACATTTTGGAGATTAGGCTTCAACTGGAGGAAAAATGTTTTTAAAGTATCTTGAACGTTACAGAAGTTTTTCAGAGGTGGCTATGTTATAGACTTCAATGCAGGGAAACCTAAAAATAAATGAATATTCAAGGTACTAAATAAATTTAGAAAACATCTGAACACACCAGTGAAAAAGGCAAATAGTCTACACTCCCCCAAATTAAATGTTTAATTCTTCTGTCTGTATTGCCACCTTTCTGAAAAACAGAATAAATGACTTTTTACTTTTTTCCAGTAAACTTGTTTCCAGTAAACTTGTAAAAGACAAATGTCACACTTCATTGTTTCCATGGCATGAGCAGCATTTCAACTAAGCTGTCCCTGTTCATTCTGAACAGGCCTTTCCACAGGTTTGACTCGTTACAGATTTGAATTGAATTATAAGGACACTGAGGCCAGTGGTTTACATACATCAATATGAAAGGCTGGAAAACCTGTTTTTCTCAAATGTGGTCACTAAGGATGATAGGCTAATAATTTAAGACAATGTTATTTAAATCTAATTTACATGATATCTTTATATGTAGGACAACTTAATATTTGGCTTTTTTTTTGTTTTGCTGTAGAGTGATATGCTTCTACCTGTGTCAATGCTAAAGAAATCCTAGCTAGTTACTGGGTAAGGAAAGCTATAATTTGTGAGCACATTTTACAACATAATATTAATGGGAAAATCACTGGATGGAATGTTTCATTTTTTTTATTGGGGGAAAACAGCTATAAGGAAGGACCCTCATAAAAGACAAAAGATGTTTTATGACAGCTGTCTGTTTCAAAAGGCAGTTAACATTAAACAATTAAACCACAGCAACAACTAAGAGTATACTGTAATATCAGAACAAGTATTTATATCTTTGTTATATAGCAATGTGGTAACAAAGGGCAACTGGCAAAGAATAAGAAATAAACACACTGAGGTGTAAATATGAAATTAAATATGAATATACAAGTGTATTGTGTCAGAAAGCTCTTGCTGTAGGACCTTTATATTTTTACCAGCTCATGTGCATACATCTCCCATAGTCACATGCAGATACATACACACAGAAGAGAACCAGTAAGAAAGAGGCTTGAAGGATGAGCTTGAATTCATCTTATTTGAAGTCTGTAATGAGCAAGAAGAAAGACCAAGAGCCTTGCTGTCTACCTTTTTTGAATTAGTCTCTGCATGTGCCTTTCTTTTTTACTATAGTGGGAGCTCTAATACTAACTTCAACAGTCTTCTAGTAGAGTGAATTTTGTATACATAAGTGTATTCTGTATCACCTGTATAATTTTCAGTGGGCAAGCTCTATCTTTACAGTTTTTTTCAACATACCTTCAAAAGACCAGTTTATTTTAATACAAATAAATAATTTATTTTTATCAATCAGTATATATGGGCTTAAGGAAAAGGAATTTTTAGTTCAGGGAGTAAATTCTGTTTGGCTGGATCAGAAGGTGACAACTTCTATGTAGTTTGATTTTTGTTAGTTATTTGAGCAGTCATTGTCAAGTATTGATGTCTTAGTCACCTGAAATGTGTGAAAGGTGGCAATCCATATATAGAATATATGATTCCTTGGAATTCCAGGGAATTGGACTGCTGGAGACGGGTGATAAGTGGCGTTCCTCAAGGGCTGATATTGGAACTGGCCAAGTGAGCAGCTGGCAGGACTTTGCCTTTGAGAAAGACTGATTTGAAATCTGGTCCTTCCCTCAATCTGATATCATCTAAATTTTTTTTCTACTGCAAGAGCAAGTGCAAGGTTCTGCATGTGGGTTGGGGCAATCTCAAGCACAAATACAGGCTGGGTGGAGAATGGATTGAGAGCAGCCCTGAGGAGAAGGACTTGGGAATGCTGGTAGATGAGAAGCTCAACATGAGCTGGCAATGTGCACTTGCAGCCCAGAAGACCAATCGCATCCTGGGCCGCATCAAAAGAAGCGTGGCCAGCAGGTCGAAGGTGATTCTTCCCCAGTGCTCTGCTCTCGTGAGACCCCACCTGGAGTACTGCGTCCAGCTCTGGAGCCCCCAGCAGAAGAAGGACATGGACCTGTTGGAGCGAGTCCAGAGGAGGGCCACAGAGATGATCAGAGGGCTGGAGCACCTTTCCTGTGAGGACAGGCTGAGAGAATTGAGGCTATGTTCTAGAAGAGTTTGACTACATACTAGAAAAATATATATAAGAGAGAATAAAAAGGAAGAGCTGCTTTTATATAAGAAAACAGTTAATATTTAATCCATCAATAAGGTTCAGATAAGGTATGATGCATAACTCCTGATTTCCTGCCAAAACAATTTTTCAATTTTTCCCAAGAGGCTTCTAATTCAGTAATTAAAACTTAATTATCAAATTAGTGAACAACTTCTTAGCGCATAATTATCATATTAGCTAATAACTTCTTGGCATTTAGACTTTTAATAAAGGAAAATATCTGCATATAATTGACGATAAATCTAAACCCAACTCTGGATACAACTACAACTAGTGCTGAATTCTGGGATATCAATGGAAACAGAGTGAAAGGAGATACTGTGGAAGTATCATTTGCACATTTATATCACATTTCAGTCATTAGGAAAATAAACACCTTCCCTTTCATGAAAAGGATTATTGGGTAATTATTAAGAAAAACAAATGACAGTCAAAGGTACTGCAAATGAGAGAAGAGTGTGAAATATTCAGTATCTTTGTGCTTCAGATCAAATGTTTTTACCTTCTACTTCTGTATGACACTTCCCCTGGCCCTTCCAGTAATATTTCCAGACTGTGAATTAAACACCGCTGGTTTATTGCTGGAGAAGTAAATCAGTATCTCTGATATGTATCAAACTGAAACAGAGCCTCTTGAGACTTATTAAGTATTTTCGCTTGTTTACTTCAAGATCCCGCTAGAATCTGTTCTCCACATGAATCTGCTATAAATTATCAGTTTCTGAACAACGTAACTTTCGTATGCATTAACAAGCTTTTTTATTGATATTTATCATATTAATTAAATGAGTTAATAGGAATCTGTGGCAAAATTTCTACATCTTTTGTGTAATATTTAGAAGAGAAATAGTATGCAAAGGGTTTCAAGAATCTTTAAATTATATAATTATATTTCTTGGTTTTTATGGAGTTTATATAGTACATTTCATTCACTTCTTTGGAGAACAATGTCTCAATTTCTTCTGCTAATGTTTGTATACGTCGTACTGAGACGCATAATTTATCTTAAGTCACATTACAAAATGTAATGTTTCACTATGGTGTAACTTATTAAATAGGTGAGCTTAAGGAAACTGAACCTATGTATTTTTAAAACTTTAAATTTGCACAGCCTAGCAGCAGAGGTACTTAATATCTCTGCTTTTGAAGATAAAAACATTTTTTGGTTTAGTGTAACTTTTTATCCACATCACCACTTGACAATCTCACTACGGATCTATCTCTTGCTCCTTAGAATTTTTATCATCAGCACCTAATACTTATTTGTTCATACTATTTGCTTATTTCTGTACTTACGTACATCACTGTTTTCTTTTTTTCTCCCATGGATGAAGACTCAAAAAGGGAACCACTGAGAGAATAGAGAAATACAATTTCTGTGCAATCCAAGTGGCTGGTACATTAGGGACAGAAATGGTAAAGATTTTTCCAAATAATATTCCATAACTCACGTTAGTCTTCTGAAAATTGTTTCTAAGCATTTAGACCATAATCCTGCAGCA
Organism: Ardeotis arabs; assembly: GCA_011801015.1. NCBI lineage: Eukaryota > Metazoa > Chordata > Aves > Otidiformes > Otididae > Ardeotis > Ardeotis arabs. The sequence goes on along the minus strand of JAAGAY010003999.1, from coordinate 18,798 downwards.
GCACATACCGTATTTTAACAAGGATAGCAATACTTCTGGCAGAAGTGATTTTGGTGAGATTGTGACTAAGATAAAAAGATAATGACTTAATTTCTAAGTAACTCTCTAATTCAAGCATTTTTGGAAACTGAACATTTGAGTACTTAAGTGAAACCTCATTAAATATAACAGCAAAAAGCTCTTGTCACATTTAAAACTTTTAAATCAGTCTGATTTTGAAGTTTGTTTCTTAATTCTTTTATGATTATCGCAACTTTTCCTGCTGTTTCACAGCATTTCTGTAGAAGTGATTTCAAACTGTTTAATTGTAATACAGTCAGGAAACACTTTGAAAAGAAGATTAAATGCTCCAAGCAATACTGAAGAAATCTATCTTCTAATACCCTTAAGGACAAAATGGAAATAATAAACTGTTCCAGTTAATGCACTGTAACATAACAGTGTTGGGAAGTAGTAACGAGTGACTGTGAAGTGATGTGAAGCATGATGTAGCAAACTAAAATTTGAAAATATTTTCCTCAAATAGAAAAATTACTGAAAAACTTCATTTTTCTCACTTTAGAGTGCCATACACAGGACAAGAAACTTTCATTTTGTATCTCATACATACCCTCCTTAGAAAACAAAACAGAACAAAAAACCAACAACACTGCTTCTAGTCCCTGCTAAACAAGTGGGTTTACCAGTTCTTGCTTCTGCTTATTCAGGGATCACAGAGGAGCACTTGTAGAGTTCTTTTTTTTCCATTAAGAAACAAATCTTTGTAGATTCTTTGGAGGTTACTTTGCTATGCACAGCAGCAATACCACAATTCTCCTTTTTGTCTGAAAAGTATGTGGAAAGAAAAAGTATTTCTTTAAATAGCAGCAATATCCATCCTTTAAACAGGCAGTTGTAGCACCTTTCTACACAATAGAATTATAAAAGTTGTTCATAAGCCCAGAGAATGACTACTTAGAACTATTACAAAAATAATTCTGTTTGAGGGAAATTATTCTGTGGATAGTGAAAAACACATACAGCTCATATAATCCATAGATGATATTTAGTACTCTGCATCTCTTCTGTTGTATATGTGTATGTATATATTAAGCCTAGGTATGTCCTTTTTCTTTTCCCCTCCCTTAGATTAGAAAACACATTTCATAAGAATTGTTTCAGGTTACTGAAGGATTCTATTTGTGAAAATCTCAATAGAAGGAAGAAAAATGTGAAAATGCGGTTTTTAACTAGGTTAAATCACTAAAATATCTACAAATTCCTGAACATTTAAGTATTAAGCATTAAAAATAAAAAAAAAAAAACCAAACATTCTCAAGTTGGTGATAACTTATACATTTTACTCCTGGAAAAGGTTCTGCTCAGGGATCTAGATGCCCGAATTTCACTTGCTTTAACAGAAGTCATGGCATTCAGCAGGGCTCAGGTCAGGTATTTTTTAATATCTGTTTGTAGGATCCAAGTTGTAGTCTTTATGTGCTTTTGTGGTTGAAGATAAACTTTTATTGACTTTTTTAATGTCCAAAGCTATGAGAATGAGTACTCTTACTGTTTGTTTCAAGAGGAAAAAATGATTTTATGATGTGTTGTTGTGCTTTTAAGCTTTTGTGAGTAATTTCAATATAGTTTTTGTTTCTTGATATTTTTGGAAAGAGGAAATGAAAAGTTATTTATTTTGAAGATTTATATAGGCCCCGAGTGTGAGAATCTGTTTTTTATTTAGAAAAAAATTATAATGCATATAATGTGTTTTTCATTTGCTAGATCCTGCAGTGCTTATTTTGTTTATTTTAAATTAGCTGGTGGGTCTTAGCAGGGCAAGTCAAATTATCTGGATAACTGGGAGTTGACTCCGAAGGCACTTCTGTTTAGCACACACCGATATTTGATGCTGAAGATACATTAGGAATTATTCGACCAGAAAGAGCAAGCAGAAGGTGACCTGACCCAATATAACATCAGTTCAGTAAGGTGCATTAGTATTGTTGAAGGAAGCATAGGAATAAATGAGACAGTAAGTTGGAAGCTACAGACTGGGACTGTAAAGTACTCAAGAAGAAAATCTGAGTCTTGACCCCAACTTTCTCTTCTATTTAAGCATTTTCTGCAGGAAATTTATTGGATAAAACCGAATCATAGAAAGGTTTGGGTTGGAAGGGACCTTTAAAGGTCATGTAGTTCAACCCCCGCTGCAGTGAGCAGGGACGTCTCCAACTAGATCAGATTGCTCAGAGCCTCATCCAACCTGGCCTTGAATGTTTCCGGGGATGGGGCATCCACCACCTCTCTGGGCAACCTGTTCCAGTGCTTCACCACCCTCATTGTAAAAAATGTCTTCCTTATGTCTAGTCTGAATCTACTCTCTTTTAGTTTAAAACCATTACCCCTTGTCCTATCACTAACAGACCCTGTTAAAATGTTTGTCCCTATCTTTCTTATGAAGCCCCTTTAAGTACTGAAAGGTTGCAATAAGGTCTCCCTTCAACAGATCCATGTCTCTCCTGTGCTGAGGGCTCCAGAGCTGGATGCAGTACTCCAAGTGGGGTCTCACGAGAGTGGAGCCGAGAAGGGGAGAATCGCCTTCCTCTACCTCCTGGCCATGCTCCTTTCAATGTAGCCCAGGACATGACTGGCTTTCTCGTTTGTGAGTGCACATTGACAGCACACATCCACCTTTTCATCCACCAGTACCCCCAAGTCTTTCTCAGCAGGGCTGAACTCAATCCCTTTGTTCCCCAGCCTGTATTGATAGCGAGGGTGGCCCCAACCCATGTGCAGGACTTTGCACTTAGTCTCATGGAACCTCATGATGTTCACGTGGGCCCACTTCTTGAGCTTGTCCAGGTCCCTCTGGATGGCATCCCATCCCTCAGGTCTGTTGACTGCACCACTCAGCTTGGTGTCATCTGCAAACTTGCTGAAGGTGCACTTAATCCTGCTATCTGTCATTGATGAAGATATAAAACAGTACTGGTCCCAGTATGGACCCTTGAGGGACACCACTTGTCACTGACGTCCATCTGGACATTGAGCCATTGACCATGGTCCTCTGGATATAACCATTCAACCAATTTCTCATCCCCTGAACAGTCCATCCATCAAATCCATATATCTCCAATTTAGAGAGAAGGATGTTGTAGGAGGACTGTGTCAAAAGCATTACAGAAGTCCAGGTAACTCTTACCTTGTCCACTGATGTAGTCACTCCATCATAGAAAGCCACTAGGTTGGTCAGGCAGGACTTGCCCTTGGTGAAGCCATACTGGCTGTCTTGAGCCACCTCCCTGTCCTCCATGTGCTTCAGCATAGCTTCTAGGAGGATCTGTTCCTTGATTTTTCCCAGGCACAGAGGTGAGCCTGACAGATAGGTAGTTCCCAGGATCATCCTTGTTACCCTTCTTTAAAATGGGTTCAATGTTAACCTTTTTCAGTCAGCAAGGACTTCACCTGACTGCCATGACTTTTAAAAAATGGAGAAATCATCTAGAAATCATAGGCTGGCTCCTACTTCATACCTAGCAGAGCTACATAGAGGTACATTATAATTTCAGACTTGTTCTTTTTTTTCTGGATCTTGCAGACTGAAAATTCCGTTCTGTAGAGTAACTTATCTCCTATCAAAGTTGAAAATTATGATATATGTAAGTCTATTGCTTGCTGGTTAGGGCATTTTTTGAACAGTGAAAGACATGGGTCCTGTATGTAACAGAATGTTTTCTTCCTTATAGGCAAGGACTTTAATACACTGTTTGAAATATTTTACTAACCATATAATCACAAGCAGTATATTTAATTGAAGGCGTCTTTCCACGTAAACTGTGCTTTGAGCTTCCACCATTTAAGAGCCTTATGACTTCAGTGATGTTTAGGTACTTTTCTGTTTCATCTTTATATGTTGAAGGATCCTAGCATGAGCTTCTTACACTGCAGTATTTCTCAACATGCTTGGATGCCTGCAGTTCCTGAGAAAATTTTCAGCTTTCCACAAAACTGTCAAGTGATTCCTGGTAACTGCTGAACCACAGACTCTGTGAATTTCTTTAGAGAAATCAGATGCGTGTCTTTTCCACGGCCTGCTTGAAAAATCACAATGATAAGATTTTACTTTGTCCTACATTCTTTCCTGACTCTTGTTTATCTTACTAAAAAAAAACTGAACCAAAGAAAACTGAACCAAAAAAAACCCCACACTTTACTCCAGCTTTAGCATGTGAGTATATTAGTATTAAATAGCACAGTATTGTAGGAGTTAAGTTTACATTTACTATTTTAATGTCTACTTATTTCTCATGAGTGAGTCACTTGTATTTTAAAAGCAAGTGAAAACCTGGATAAAATTTCCTTTATTGTCTGTGTACAGTTTGGTTTCTTGAACGTGATTCCAAACACAAACCAATGCTTGAGAAGATGGATCAATAGCCTTCAGTGTGATGTAAAGTAAAAATCCTGGCCTAATGTAATACTGTTTGCATTTATATATGGAGGTTAGGGGACTGTTTTTGTCAGTGTTCTAAAATATTCTATAACTGTTTCTAGAATAATATGAAATGATCTATGATTTCCATATCTTCAAACCTATAAGCAGGAAAATTTGAAGATTTTAACTGCCCAGTAAGTAGCCTGTAAACAGACCTTGTGAAAGTATTTATATAAAACCTAAGCATTTAAGTTTGCATATTATCTTCTTTAAAGACATTCTGTAGAAAGTGTTTTCTTCATGGAGACTGAAAAGCTTTTTATATGAGTGTTGGCTGCCTCATTAGAAAAAGGGGAAAGAAAAAAAGGTGTGTTGTTTTCAGACAGTTTAAAACATTTTGTTAGCCAAAGTAATAAAAAGCGCATTTCAGTAAAATCTCCTGATGCCGTTTTTGTAGTCACATTTCATTTAGTGTTTTGTTTACTTTTCTTACTGCTAGTCATGAAAGACTAAATATTATGTGAAGGTGATAATTTCATTGAAATTATCCCATGTATTCTGTAATAAATTGCTTAGCATGACAGATGGAGCTAATGTATATCCCTAAAATGGGAAGAAACTTTATGGATAGTACATTCTAACACTGTAGATAAATGTATTTAGGTGTTCTTGTTTTGCTTGTCCTCTTTAGTCATGCTCCATTGATATTCTGACTGAAAGGAGTAATATTTATAAACAGAGATGCTATCACAAGCAGTGTTTTTTTCTAAGTATGCTGCATATTCCAGGATAGTGATATTTTTAATAGCATTTTTAAAATGACTTTTCAAAGCATATTTGGAACCTTGCTGATGAAAGGTAAGATTCTTGTGTGGCATTTGTCACATCTGACTTAAAGAAGATGTTAGAATGCATCAAATTGTATTTTAAATAAAATTTTAAAGATACTCCTCATTTGTATGTACTCATCTTTAAAAGTCTTTTTTGCCAGTTTCATAAGATAAATAAGCTTTTGTTCGAATGAGATTTGCACTTACTATTTCCTCATGTTATCTCTTATTATTTCCTCACATTTAAGAAAAACAAAACAAACTCTTTCTGTTTTGATATTAAATTAACGGCATAAGCCTAACATTGAGTGGATGACTAGCCCCTTACGTATTTTACACTCAGAAAATATACAGTTTTATTGCTCTTAAATCTGTGGATATTTCCATTTTTTTTTTTTTAGAAGAAACAGGTCTTAAAGTTGCCAGCTTCATGCAACTGCACTAAAATATCAAACAAAAGGTAACTTAGATGATGAAGGTAATATTTCTATGCATTTTACAGAGCAAGATTTGCAGGATTCTGTGATCATGCCTTCGTACACTGATTGTATGAATGCCTTTAACATAAATTATGTCTCATTTCAAAACATGTTACTGATTTTCCAGTAACTGTGTCTCTGTTGCAATGTTGAAGTGTTTGTTACACCTGTTTTGGGATGAAGTTTATTTTTCAGAAAAGCTTATTGTCCAGAATCACAAAGGAAATCAGAGTCAACAAAAATAAACTCCAGAAATTCCAGATCCTGCTTCGCTCCTCCAAACCCTATGTTCACTCAGTATCGATAAAGGACACTGCTTAAGGGTATTGTCTTTTCACACAAAAAGCACTTCAAAGTCAAATAAGCAGAGTTTTCTATGTTAAGTGATCTTTTTAAACTTTTTCCTGTTGCTTTAAATGTAACTTTGAAAAGGAATAATAAAAAAATGACGTAGTCCAGATTCACACTGCTATATTCTACAGCGATATAAAAAATTAAACTACATTGTTTTATGGAAAAGACTGTAAAGAAGAATTTTTTTCATTTGCTTTTAATTTCTGGCATGAAAGTGATTAATTTTCTTAAATCCTATTCCAAACAGAAAAAGTGGTTAAGATGTAATTTTGTTCTGTATTTATAGGAAGCACACACCTAAGCTGGCAACCTTTATGGAGGTCTTTGAACGACCTCTGTAGTTTTCTAGTCCATAACAGGATCAGAAACAGGATTATCAGTACAGTCCAGCACGCTTGATTAGGGCTAAAATGCCTTCAGCCAGCAACCCTGATTAGTCACTGTAGCAGAGTACCTATTATGCTTTCTTGTGCTGGTTTTATGTAGCAGGGGGAGATATAGTGGCAGCTTCTGTGAGAAGCTGCTAGAACTTTCCCCTTTGCCATTGGACTAAGCCGGGTCTGGGGTGGACCCACTGGCCAGGGCTGAGTTCATTATAATGTTATATATTATATAATGTCTATAATGTTTAAAAAATACAGCTATCAATAACTAGAGTGTGTATGTGTGAGAACTTTATAAAGTTTTTTTGATAGTAGAAAAAAATGAAACTTCATCTTATATCTTTCTACAAGGAAATCACAGCTAAAATTGAAATTATGATTAATGTTATTGCTTCCAGAACTTCATTAATGTCAACAATGCTGTATTAGAATGAGTTTATGTTTAAATAGTTCTTTCCCAATTTCACATTTGAAAATTAGTCTGGTAAATTCCTGATACTACCAAACCATGGAAGTTTTATTTCTGTGAATAGAGTTGGTATACTTGCAATGATGTTGAAAAAGAATTATTTTAGATTCAGTAATTTAAAGTAGTCTATAAGCTTTATTTCACCTAATTTGTCAGATTATAAATTGAGGTTAAATATTTAAAAGTTTACATTTTCAGAGGGCACAGATGGTAAAATAGCCTGTACCCACTGTAATTAAATAACACTTATTTCTACTGAAACAAACTTGGGACTGTACTAGAAACAAAGGAGACTTTCTTTGATTTATTATCAGCCAGGTTGGCTATTTTGCTTGTTTGTAGTTCTACTCAGACACTTCTGAAGCTCGCTTGAATGTGGATTACTTCAAGTAGTTAACAGTAGCTCAAGCTTTATGGCATGCATCTGTTTCAAAAGTTCTCCAGATGTAAGAGGAGGAGGGATTTGCAAATAACTTGTTCTGGTACCTGTATTCATCTACTGATTTTGTGTAGTTAAGGAATGTCATACATTCTGTGGGGTTTTATCAGATATTACACGGAGATGATAATGCAAAACATACAAGGTAGTGATCCCCAAAGTGGAATGTTTATGGAGAGAAAAATATCTATGACTTTTGTGGAATAGAAATGGAAAGCTGAATCATTCAAATGGTTATCCTATTATTTGTGAAATTAGGTAGTTAAAAGCAGGACCAACTATTTTTTGGCAAAAATTGCCAAAATGTATAGTAAAATGATTTATTCTTTTTCCTCTGGATTTTGTGTTGGAGAAAATTATTTGAAAATTGGAGAGAACTAAGATGTCTTGTGAACTAAAATTGGCAATACTTCTTCAACTTTTTTTGGGTGGAAAATACAGATGTTTTCATTTGAACAATTTTAGAACAAATTTTTTTTTACTTGTATAATTGTTTTAGAAACTATTTCAGACTTTCTTTAAGGACATCTACATTACCCATACTATTTTACCCATACTATTTTAGGCACTACCTACTATCCTTTTTGATAAAATATTACTATTATTTTTTCCCCAGTGGTTTCTGTTTCTGAAGAAACTGTTATTGTATCAGAATGACACTGAAGACTGGATTTTCCTTATTGGTTATGGTAAAATAACTTGGTCATATAAAGTTTTTTTCCGTAGTGACAACTGTGATGAAAATTCCTAGTAGATTTCAGGTTCAGTAAAAGCAGTTCTAATATATCAAGATTAAGAGGATATCTGAATTATCGTGGATGTCACTCTAAATTATACAGTATTTAAAGACTCTTACAGTTGCTTTTGCATATCTGGCTTGGAATGGCCTGTCTTAAACAGTCCTCATCACGGTGATTCTTCAGGTGTTGATCACAACTAAAATCTAGTGAGCTTTTGCTAAGTGGCTATCATGACAGTAAAAACTTGAAGTGTTCAGCTATATAGTAGTCATCTACTGTACGTAGTCAATAAAACTTCATGAGCTACAGATGTGATGTTATATTCTCCAGTGTTAATGTCATAGGGCAGAAATGAACTGACATATTAATATTGTAAATGAAGAAGTCATATATGAGACCATTAAAGCAAGCTAAGCATTAAATACAGATTTTACTCCTGCTTTTAAGTTTTCTTTCTCTGTTTTGAGGTAGCTAGTGAAAATTCAGCCATTTTTTTTTCTAGGATGTGCTGCTGGTTATATGTAAGAACTGGTGTTTCTGCCTGTACAGGTCTATAAGTGGTGTTAAAAATATGACAACCCCCAACACCTGCAGTTTTCAAGCTGTTAGACAGAGATAGACGTTGGCTTGGCTGCCTGTCCACGTATCAGTGGCAAGATTTATGACTCCTCTGTCTGCTTATCTGAGAGCATGCAGTACATTACTCAATTTGATTATTAATAAGGCTGTCCTGAATACAAGGTATAAGAGCAGTAAAGAATAGCCTGCTTGGGAGGAAACAACATGATTCAGTATGCTATAACAGCTTCTGGAAACCGCTTCCCCTTTATAATTGAGTATACCTGAAGTGCAAAACCAGTCCTTTATTTATTTCCTTTCCATTTTACAAAAAAAATGCAGTGTAATTTGTGGCTTGTCTCCCAGTATTAAGCCAGTGGATTTTACACAACATTTTCTCTAGAAATACTGAAAGTATTTTTTTTTGCTATTATTTACATAGTCAGTAACAAATATAGGAACATAATGATAAAGCCAAGGCAATTTAAATTTACCAGATAAGTTTCTGCTTGCATCTTATGCAGCAATGGAGAAAGTACCCTTTAAAACTTCACATTCCTGTCAATGTTTAAACTCATTTATGTGCCTTTGCTGAGAATCCTGAAAATATTAGAAGCATAGACTTCCATACATGCTTAAAAGAGCTCTTATCTGGAGAATGAGGAACTGTTTTGTGACGATATTCTGATATTCAGACTGCAGACGTGCATCTGCCTGATCTCCTGTGCTGCTTAGTGTGTGAGTTCAATTTAAACTGCTCAGAAATTAAATTAAAAAATACCAGTGCCTTGTGTGCAGTGTTAGGTTGGCCAAAGCTAGCAGCTGTTGTTCACTACAGAGGACCATTTTGCATATTAGTAGGACATGGTGCACTTTGAGAACCTGTTAATTTGAGTCTCTTAGTGTGAAAGTTAAGATGAACCTACACCTGCCAGCATCCAAAACACTTAATTGTGAGATGTTCCTTCCCTGCTGCTTGAACAGACAGATACAGAACTGAAATGAAAGGAGCCCAGTGGAAGTTTCACATGCTACAGGTTAGAAAACTGCAAGGAAACTTCAAATATATGGTCTAATAGATATTCCTCTAGTGTCTTATTTTTAACTCAGTGTCTATCTAGTGTAAAATGTGAAAATATTCAGGAGCAGGAATCAGAAGCTGTATTTTCATTCCTTCTAGCAAAATATCCTAATCATAGGACAAGAGAAACAGGTTATTCTACCTTTGTTTTCTTTAGGGATGGAAATCTACCCTGAGGTAGACAGACCATATGCTGCCAGCTTTGCAGGGGATACATTCATCACAGGGACAAATGTGTGAGTGAGGGAAGAAACCACTGAATGGTGCACTTGGGAAATTACACATCGTTGCCACTCACAGCAGATAGAGACTTTGTCATCTTCATAAAATTGTCTTACTACGTGATGGACTGTCACTACCATTAGAAATTACCCAGATATGAGAGGTCAAAATTCATCCTTATTTTTATTTTATGCTGACAGTAGTGGCTGAATTTTTGCAAGGAATTCCTCATCTCAAGAATTCAGAAATGAGTAGAATGAAAAATACAGGAATGGAGAAGGAAGATTGTATTGAGATTCAGACACATTGACATTAAAGAAGAAATCTTCCAATGTAAAAAATTCAGGGAGAAGAAAGAGATATTGTAATGTTTATTTCTCTTTATGAATTCATTGTAACTTAGGGTATAATTTTTTTTAATAACTCTTTGTGTGATACTGATTTATCCAAATACATTTGAATAACTGCTTTCCAGATGCCTTAGGAAAGCCTATAAAATCTATCAATTTTCATTATGTTCATGGAAACATCTTCATACTTTTGTCTCTTAATATCTATACTTATCATTTATTCACTAATTTTTAGCTTTCTGCAGCATATTTTTAATGCTTTCCCCAAATCAAAATAGGACCCTCCCATGTTTAGATACTGTAAGACTTAAGCAGCAGAAAATCTTGTCTATCAGACTATGTTTTTCTGAACAGAGCGCTTCGTTAATGTCAAAAGCAGTCGGTTGCCTTTCACGTTAATATTGCATTATTGTGCCAATAAACATGGCCATTTTTTACAGTTTTAAGGTGTACTAGGCCTGTTTTTACCTGAGCGTTACACAAGTTTCTTTTGCTTCAGCTTCTGAAGTATTGTTAATATTAGTTACTGATTATACATACATTCTACACTCAACTAGTTTGGATCACTTCCCTAGCTATCTAAATTTTTCTTATGCATCTGCCTCTCATCAGTGCCTCATTCTCTGTTTTAAATAACTAAGGTTTAAATAATTATTAATTTAAATAATTATTATAACTCAGTGGTTAGTACTTTTGTTTTGAAATTAATATAGTTTGAGCATCTGCCCCTAGGGCTTTCACCAGGAATTTAAGGGCTCCTCCGCAGGACAAAATTTAACACTTCCATCCTGTAGTGAGAAACAGGTTGGATGAGGTAAGAGGTTTGCAAAACTGAAAAGCCTTTTCATATTTGGTGATATTGGATAGGGAAATAGTTGATAACTAAATACACATTCTTTTTGCTTTAGAAATGATTCATCTACTTGACTGCACAACAAGACTGTTCACAAACTGATTGTAGTTTGTGAAGCTTGGTCTGATTCAGTTCCTGTGTATTCAGACTCTGAGAGATTCTTGCTGAGAAAGTAGTGGAGTGTTGAATAATTTTTTTTAGACAATACAAAGCCAGATAGCAACATTATTTTGGAAATGAATAAGCACAAGCTAGGAGACAGCAAATGAAAAACATTTCTTGCACAGATACAGTGCTTGGCTTGTAATTAGTGATCCTCAGATGATGGCCATTGGCTGTCAATTAACATAGACAGATGCTGATAGCATGAGGACCGAAGCTGGCTCAGATGCATTCTAGAAATTGCCTATCATTTGAGGCATTGTCACATTCCGATTTCAGATGAAAGGAAGGCCCCCTTGCGTTCTAGCTGAACTCAGAAAAGTCTGGGAGACTAGGGGCAGCTAGACCAACCTCTCACACGCTGGAGTGTGGTTTTGCTCGTATTCTCAGGAACAGAATTAAGACTCAAAATGGAGTCAAGTGCCGGGTAACTTTATTTACCCAAGAAAAAGTTCACGAATGCAAGAGAAAAGAGAGAATGAAAGGAAAGAGAGAGAAAAGAAAAGAGTTTCAGTTGCAGTAGCTACCACTACGGAGCTGCGGCGTCCCGACAGTCCAGTTCACTCGGTGGGGGAACGTTCCGTCCAATGTTGATTCCATCGATGTTGATTTCCGTCGATGTGTTGTTCCCCTTGATGTTTGTTCCCCTTTTTCATGTTGGTTGTTTTTGTCCTTTTATTGTTCGTATCGTTGCATATTCATTGTATTCCAAGAGCTGGTTTTCCTAGGTGCATCCCTCACCTGGCGGTGATATGCATGCCCATTACCCTCTCTGGCCCCCTCTGTTTTTTAATTCTGGCCTCGGGTTTTGGCTCATGCCAGGGGGTAGGGCTAAATTTCTCAGAATCAGCTCTGCATTCAGGTCCGCAGGACAACAGGAGTTGGCTTGCGAGATAACAGGAATTGGCTTGAGAGATAACAGGAACTGGCTTGCAAGATCCTATGGTTTAACGGAAGTTCCATTGTTCGGGTGGTGGTTTGATGTTTCAACAATGTTGAGACAAATATTTGACACAGTCTTTTACAAGCATGTCCTACTCTGGCAGTACACTTTTCTGGGCATGCTTTCATTGCATGATAGAACTTATGCAGGCTGTAGTTTCTCAGTTTCCTGTATTTACTGAGAAAGAGGTTAGCACGTATATGCAGCTCAGTGCAAAAGAGTAAAAACTCTTTGCTCAATATATTTATCAGTTCAGGCACACAGTCATGCTAAAATATCTATACATCTTCATTTCTGGAGGCAGTTTGGGGCATCTCAGTTCCATGATCCTTTATATGTTGCATTATCAGTGAACTTTCCAGTTCATTATAGCTGTGTCATAGGTCTAGAACAGCACAAAACAAGAATCCAGAAATCTCCCTCACCCCTGCCACACACATAAGTGGTGGTTGATCTGGAAGAGGTATTTAAAGAGTATTTAAAGTTCAACTATATAAAACAATAATTACATATGCTTCACCTCTCTCCTATTTTGCTTCTAAATAGTGTGGTTAGTTTATATTGCCACACTCTTTTTATTCACAATAGTAGTAAAACGAATGTTGTATGGAAAAAAACCAAGCAAGTTTTCTTTAAGGTAAGTTTGATTTCTTGCTAGATTATTTGTGGTTTGACCCAAACCTCACCAAAATCATGAGATAAACCTGTTGCAGTGAAATTAAGTTAAAAATTTCAGGCTGATAAATCTTTTCCCAAACTGATGATTAAAGATGTTCTTGTATGCCATTTTGGCTTACTAGTGGTTTGTTTTTTTCTTTCTTCTTTCTCCCACTACCAGGAGGCATTTTTGAGTGTGTGGAATCTGGTCCAATGGGAGCAGAAGAATTAGCCTTCAGATTTGCTGTGAACACAATCAACAGAAACAGAACTCTTCTGCCAAACACCACATTAACATATGACACCCAAAAGATAAATCTCTATGACAGTTTTGAAGCATCCAAAAAAGGTAACCTTTTGCATATTTAATTTTTTTTAATGAGAAACTAAGACTCACTTGGTTTACCTACCTGAAAAAATGTCTATCCAATAAAGCCATATGCAGTGAGACTGTACAAGGTTGTGGCTGACATCAAAGAACTGCTTTAAAGACCACCCCTTGAAGGCTGTAAAGGTAACTACTTGAAAATTACATTGCCACCTTTGCTCCCACTGCCTCTATGTAAAAGGTATTTCTTTAAATATTTGAAATCTGAAATAATTTTTTCAGAGCTTTGTGACTAGGTTGTTTTTTAGACCAGCTCCTTTGGAATGAGAAAACGGTATCGCCAAACTTTGGCCTGGAAAATATCAAGTGGCCCCAGATTCTAATGAACTTGGAAGAAGGCTCCAATTCAATTTTAAGCATTCAGTCACTTTAAGTACATCTCCACAAATAACTTTATCGTATGAGTGTCTCAGATGTGAGCTTGAAAGAGGAACAAGTAATAGGAGTTTTGTGTATCTTAGGTCAATAAGGCATTAAAACAAGCCTAAATATTAAGTCTGCTTAAAAATATTGCTATCAGGTGAATGTCTCCTAACTATAAATGATTTATTTAAAGAAAAAATTAAAAGTTAAAAATAATTTTGAACTTTTTTCTAAATTGTCAAATCTTTGATTCTCACAAAAATTGAAGTTCTCAGATTGCTTTACATTCAAGTATATAAACATAATTTTTACTACATCATTGCCATGCCCTAGAAAGTACAAACCTCAACAAGTTCAATATGTATTTATAGGAGAAAACACAAAGCTTAGTGTCAGAATTCAGCAGGACTGAATCTTGCACTGTAGTACATGTTCTTTAAAACATTTTTTTTTTTTTTTATAAATTTGAAGGACTAATTTCATATGAATGTTGCCTTTAACAAGAAAATAAGAAAGATGAAAGAATCAGAGGTCAACCTGTATTTCTTATGACACGTTTTAATCCTAAATCTACCAAATGATCTGGTCCCAACATGCCACTCCCAAGTGTTGGAGACTGAGGGCTTTACACAATAACAGATTTTTGGTGTTATAGTGGGCTAAGATGAATAAAAACATTTGATTAGAAATGCTAAATAGGGGAAAGCTGTTGTGTCAGGATTAATGTACATGAAGTACATCTTAAAAGTGGAATACAATATTGATTAAAAAATCCAGTTTAGAAATTGAGAATTTTCTTTTGTCTTTTGCTGTAACACATGGAGTTAATCTTGCTAATCTGTTTTATCTGTTTACTTGCTAAATAAACAATTCTAATATAGGCTGTTGTTGTTAGGCATGAAATTAGACAGTATCCATATTTGTACAGAAATACACACAGTTTGGTCATTGTAAGATGCTTTCATTTATGAAAAATATTATAGGCTAAATATCTATGCCTAGCAAGATAGTTTCTTTGCAGAGGAGAGCGTGTGGAGGAAGAAAAAGGCAAAAAACCATTTTTAATTAAGTAATTTAGAGCTGTTATTCTGTTGTTTTGGATGATGGATTAAAGGAGGTTCTAAGAGACTATTCTTTCCTTTCTATCTCAGTCAACAGGGAATGAATGGGCTGATCCCTAATTCTAGCCTTTTCTTTCTCCTTTCCTCCTCATCTTCCAAGTTCAACTGCTTCCTGAGTCCAGCACACACTATCCAGTAAAATTTCATAACACAGTTTCTGTTGATTCCTGAGGCTAATTCTTGATAGACTAAAATAACTGAAGTTAGAATGGCAACATGCCATTGATTGGATATATTGAATAAATTGTAGATATTCATTGTTCCCACTTGCATCTTGGATGTGACTGCAACTCTTTATTTGTGACTGGTCAGGCTGTATCAAAATCTCTGTAATCTCCTAGTGCTAACAGCTTTTTGCTTCATCAATTCACAATATAGCCAACTAGATTTGTGCTGACAGGCGCTTTAGTTCAGAATCAAAGGCTAAAGGTTAACATAAAATGGTTCATTTTATTATGATGGCTCCAAAGCAGAGTTTTAACAATGAGGTTTAAGCATTTGACTCATTTTCTGGTTCATGATTATGTCCATTAGTGAGCAGGCAGGCACTGCATCTAAAATAGCCTGTTTAGACCTCTTAGTAACACACACTTTTGAAGCTGAATATGGATTAAATATTAATGTTTTTTTAAAGGTACTATATGAAAGAGCAACCTGAAGGCAAGATGATCTTTCTAAGATACTGTTTCAGTGAAGAATAGTGTAAATGCAAACAAAATATCCCCCAATGCACTGGAAAAATTGGTATGCATCTGACAGAGCCAGTGCCATATTAAATCACATGTGAAAGTATTACATTATTCAAATCTCAGAAACAGGGAAAAAAAAAGCCCATTGAAAAGCCATCTGGTAGCTATTGCTGTTGTTAGTGATCCCATTTACTGACATTTGCATAAAGCTTGTTGATTACTCTTCGGAAGGGCAATATTAGCATAAGTGTTTTTTTATCAAACTAGTCATTTAGGCCCTAATCTGATGCTCAGAAATGCAATGAAGATCCTGCGTGTATATGAGAAGTTCATTTAAGCCACCGGTGCTCTGCAGTAATAAAAAGGTGTGCCAGCATAGTTTCTGGAATGCACTTGAAAAACTTATCAATATTTTCATTGTGTTGAAAAGGATATGCATAATAAAACAATTAATTTTGACTTGCTGAGAAAAGCAATGCAGCAAGATGTGTTTCTACTGCTTGTTTCCTCAGCTCTCTGGAATGTTGATGATGGAGTAATAATGTTGATTAATCAAACCTCATACAAATACTTGCATCTAGATTGGGTTAGGGAGATACTTTTCCTTACTTCTCTCTACCAAATAGGAGGTTTTCCAAAAGGCAGAATCTATTGTTTTTCAGAACTGCATACTCATAAAGGTTATGTCCATGGTAGGGATTTAAACAGCAGCAGGGTATGGGCTAAAACACTCGTCTGCAGTATTGACCAGTTTTCCTGTCTTTTTTGATATGTCCCAACTAATATTCTGCAAGATAACACTGTAGCATACTTTGAGAGATAATACAGACCAGAGACTGCTAATGCACAGTATAGGTAGGGCCACCCTATACTGGAAAAAGGAGATCTAAGCCACTTGAATGCAGCAATATTGTATTAGTGACTTGCAGGGCCAATTTTATCTACTAATATAGGTGTAGCAAAATGGACTATTTCCAGTGTTTAAGAAGGATACTGAATTTTTTTCATTAGCAGATAGCAATTTATTTTTTTTTCGGGAAAATGTTGACGTTTGAATTTTGCTAGTCTACATGCCTACTTTTCAGATACAGAAATTCAAATGTCCATTTCAACAAAATTAATAATTTGCCTGATACTTAACTAGAATCCACTTAACACATAAAATTTCCGAGTAATTAGGATCTCAATAGAAACAGTGTTGATTCATAGAGGAAGAAGTTAACACTTAAACAGCCTAGGTTAGAATACTGTCCCATATGACCCTTTTCCAAATATGAGATGCAGCTGAGCATAAATCTCTTCTCTTGTCAGTACTTTTTAAAAGATACACAATTACTGGCCTTTGTGACTTCCACTGACATAGAAGTGTTTATTAAATGTAGGTCAGCACTATTTCTATGTTAAATGTTGCTATTCATCAGTTCATAGTGAAAGCCTGAAATGATTCTGAAGTTGAAATCTGTGTAAGTGAAAGTGTTACACAGGAAGGGAGCTCTGCCAGCAATAAAGTTGTATTTCATGGAGTGCCTTTTGTTTAATATGAATTGTGCAATACTTTCTGGCACACTGCCTTCTTTCCTCTCATCATTGACAGACTTCTGTCTCCTCTTCAGCCTGCGATCAGCTGTCCCTTGGGGTGGCTGCCATCTTTGGACCATCCCATAGCTCCTCAGCTAATGCTGTGCAATCCATCTGCAACGCTTTGGGTGTTCCACATATCCAGACCCGCTGGAAACATCAGGTGTCAGACAACAAGGACTCCTTCTATGTCAGCCTCTATCCAGATTTCTCTTCACTCAGCCGTGCCATCCTTGACCTTGTGCAGTTCTTCAAGTGGAAAACAGTTACTGTTGTTTATGATGACAGCACTGGTAAGGCTACAGCATTAGATTACGTGCAGATATATTCAAGTGTACAAAGAGAGGGAGGAGGGATATCACTACTCATATTTCTTAATTTAAGAGATCTTAACTAAATTACAAGAATTTATATTGCAAGGTAGTGTATAAAAATAATGTGGATTTATTAGCATAAGTATTCTCATAAGCATGCTTCTGTTGCTGAATTCTGTGTTCGAGCTCACAGCTGTCAATAAATCAGTCACGCTCTATCTATGTTTTCTGCAGTCTTAAGTGTTGCTAACAGCTGTGTCTTTTGATTTTATTTAAAACTTAAATTTTAGAGAAAAAGATGATAACTTGAAAGGTGTTGGTTTTAAAATAGAAGGAGGTAAATTCAGACTAGATACAAGGAAAAAAAAATTACAATGAGAGTGATGGAACACTGGAACAGGTTGCCCAGAGAGGTGGTGGATGCCCCATCCCTAGAAACATTCAAGGCCAGGTCGGATGAGGCTCTGAGCAACCTGATCTGGTTGAAGATGTCCCTGCTCCTTGCAGTGGGGTTAGACTAGATGACCTGTAAAAGGTCCCTTTCAAACCAAACTATTCTATGACTGTGTATTCATATGCCTGGTGAAATAGAAGACCTAAATTTTAATGCCGCTTCTGGCATTAGTTAAGTTAGAAAACAGATGCCATATTTGTCTGCTTTTTCAGAGAGAATTGCGGAAGGGCATCTGGTTTTAGCTGGCAGGAATCAAAACCAAAGGAAGTTTGGAGTCTTGTTTTGCAGATGTGTTACATGAGTTAAAAATGAACTCTGACTTTACAGCAGAAATACCAGTTTACTACCTTTCCCTTACCTCACCCTAAAATTTTTTTTTTTGCCCTTCTGGTTTGCCTTGACAGTGACATCTTTGAAAAATGCTTTAAAAACTTAAGTTTGATTTGAAGTCTACCTAGTGGTGGTCAGAACTAAGACCTTGGTAAGAGGAACATCTGACTGTAGTGGATGCTATAAAGAAGCTACTTAGCCAAATGAGATATATTCAATCTTATTGTTGCTAACTTTTTCCATGCTGGTTGAAAAGTCATTGTCAAGAAAAGAGCATGATGAGCCTCAAACCCTTCTCACGGTTCAATTGACCAGAAGGTTGTTGATACCCTTGTTAAATAATGTTGCTATCTATCTAAATCTGAAATAAAAAAAATAAGATGAAGACACAATGTGTTACATGTGTTACCTGCAGTGAAGAGCAACTCTGCTAGATAAACAGCAGTTACAGCAGGACAGAATGCCTGTTTGCTATTTAAGTTAAAATAAGATATATGTATGGATATCAAAAGGTGAGAAGTGAACAGTCAGAGATGGCAGTGTATAAAATTATAAATAACTGATTTTTTTTTTTTACATACCTTAAAAAAAAAAAAAAAGAAGCAAGGCAATGAAGTTTAGAGG
>JAAGAY010003998.1:0-20937 GCA_011801015.1 Ardeotis arabs | reverse complement strand
GGCCTAGGGCGGACCTGCTGCTGGCCAAGGCCGAGCCGATTGGTAGCAGAATGTCTCGTGATAACGCCTCTGCGATAACGTATTTAAGAAGGAGAAAACAGAAAAAAAAAAAGGGAGAAGACAAGATGTGAAGAAGCTGAGCGGGGGCAGAGGCCCAGAGGGGGAGGCGCAGGCCTCGTGGGCCTTGCAGGCCCAGCTGCATGAAGTGGAGAGGAGATGAGATGGGATGGGTGATGTGAAAGATCCTGAGAGGCGTTTGCCAGCCTGTTGTGAAGAACGAACTTTTCTTGTGAGAGAAACAGCTGCAGATGCCAAGGTCAGTGAAGAAGGAGGGGGAGGAGTAATGCGGCTCCTGGCCAAGATTCCCCTGCAGCCGGTGGTGATGACCATGGTGGAGCGGGTTGTCCCCCTGCAGCCCATGGAGGTCCACGGAGGAGCAGAGATCCACTTGGAGACCGTGAAGGACCCCACACCGGGGGAGGTGGATGCCTGAAGGCGGCTGTGGCCCGTGGAGGGCCCGCTGGGGCAGCCGTTCTGGAGAGACTACACTCCGTGGAAGAGATGACCTACGCCGGAGCAGTTTCGTGAAGGACCGTGGCGTATGGGTGGGACCCCACACTGGAGCAGGGGAGGAATGTGAGGAGTTCTTCCCCCGACTATGAAGCAGCGGCGTACAACATCGCGTAATGAACTGACCGCAACCCCCATTCCCTCTTCCCCGCCCTGTGCCGCTCGGGGCGGGAAGGTAGTAGAGATAATGTTAAGCTCGGGAAGAGGGAGGGGTGGGGAGGAGGTTTTTTTTATCTTGTTCTCTGTCTCATTATTCTGCTAGTTTTAGTAATAAATGAATAGTTTTCCCAAGTCGAGTCTGTTTTTGCCCGTGACAATAACTTTAAGGATTTCTCCCTGTCCTTATCTCAAACCTCGAGCCATTTTTCTTCTATTATCTCTCCCTGTTCTCTCGGAGGGTGGGGGGAGTGAGAGAGAGACTGCGTAGTCTGGTCCCGATCCGGGCTGAACTACGACACATGGAGATTACAGGCTCCACTAGAAATGCAACTACTCCCAAGGAACACTAAGGTCAGCTTCTTTTTACTGACCAGAAAACTAAGCAATACACTTGTTCATTTTATTAAGTACATAATTGTGTTTCACATTTTGAAAATGAGATAGGAATAGATGTAGGAGATTTCTGTTAAGACAGAAAATATAGAACATAGTCCTTTTACTAAAAGGTAACAGGGAACATATGACATTCCCTGTAACACTCCCTCTTCCTCTTACCAAGCATCTTTGTTTCTCTTCATGGTCCAAAGAGTATATATTATCAGTAACTGAAACAAGAAAAATTCAAACTGTCATGGAAACAATGTGCACCAAGAAAATATGCTGACTTAGGTAAATTTGTTAAATGTTATTCGGGTAAAGCTGACTTGGAAAAAAAGTAATTTCCTCCCTCAATGAATCCTAATCCCTGTCTCCAAAATCAGTATTTATGGAGATCAATAAAATCAGAATGGACAACATGTCACCTCAAAAATATCTGTGGAATATTCAGAAAATTTCTGGCTGCAGAAACAATCTTTAATGTGCTCCTGTGGAAAAAACCATCCAAGAATCAGCAATTCTCCCCACAGTTCTGATTACTCAAAGGCGATCTCAGATGAGATGATTTTCAAGCAGGCTACTGAAGAAAGTGAATGTTTGTATAAAAGAGATAATAGGAATCCTCATAGATTTTGTATATGTAGGAGCACAGAATGCTCCTAGATTTGAAGCCAGGAATGAACACCACCAATGGCACCCTGAGTAGACTTCAGGTAGGATCTTTCACCTTTCCATAAGCTGATTTTTCATGAACAGGTACTTAGGGTTTAGAATAGTTAATTATGGTTTGCTAGACTGATTTTAAGTTAATAAGTTCTAATGCCTACTGTTTTCATATGCATGTTGTATCTTCAATTTGAAATTAGAAATTAGAGAAGACTGATAGAAATCAGACCTTTATTATATGGTACTTTATACAAAATTATCCTGAAGCAGTTCTTTGCAGTGAGCATGTGTAAAATGCATGTGGCAGCCTGAGTCTCTTTATCCATGTTTCTTTTCACTTGACCTTTAACAATCAAAGAAGTGATTCTCATAATACCTCTCCAGTATCCTGGTTTGGATTTTCTCAGTAGTTATGGTTTTCCTGTTTTGATCCATGCAATACTGCTGGTCTACTGACTATGCCTGAGAGGTTGTGAAAAGTAACTGAAAAACCCCAGGCCTACCATTGTTTAAGTTTTCTTCACAGAAAATGTTTTACATGGTAACTGGCTCTCTGGGAGTGGAGGCTAAATGGATAGGAGATTGAGAAGATAACGGCATCTATCATAATCAAGTCAGGATCAAAGTCTATGACTTTCTTGCACATGGATTCACAGGCTGAGTAACAAATTGTGTTAATATAACTGTAGTTGTGGCCTATGACTTTTAAACAGAACCACATTTGGTTAGTATTTCAGCTATTCCCAAACGAAAAAGGCAAGGCCTTTAGTCCACTAAAATAATTATTTTCCTTTAAATTGTTCTTCACAAAAGTAATTATATCTTTTAACTTGATAAATATAGCAGGCTAAATTCCAATCAAATTGATAGTGTAGAATCTTGAATTTGTCCTAAAACCAATAAATTAAAAGACATTTTAGTCCACTGGCTTTACC
Organism: Ardeotis arabs; assembly: GCA_011801015.1. Taxonomy (NCBI): domain Eukaryota; kingdom Metazoa; phylum Chordata; class Aves; order Otidiformes; family Otididae; genus Ardeotis; species Ardeotis arabs. Next base: position 18,229 of record JAAGAY010003998.1, on the reverse strand, counting down.
TGCATTGGTATTATTTTTCTCTTCTTATGAAGAAAAAACGTCCAAAACAACAACTTGTTTTGCCTCTGTTCTAATAAAAAAAATAAAATTATTCAGTAAAGACGTTACTTGGTTTAAGGGTGTGAACCCCAGCTTCTGCTGGCACACAGGCAAGACACTGATCAAGAAACATGTTGTCGGTAGCATCATATTTTGCGCCACCTGCGAATCTAGATTGTACTAATGCTAATGCTCTTGTGCAAGTGTAAAATATCAGAGCACACATGATATTTACAGAAACAAAATTTTCTGAGACTCGAAAGTATAGGAAAATATATATAATATTAGCAATTACATTAAAGTATTAAAAGTGAATAAAAATGAAAACTTGTTGAGAATTAAAATAATCAGTATTGTTGAAGGTATGTACAATATATAAAACTCAGATGCCGATGGTTCAGAGGTAAATAGAATATTATCATGCAGATAAGGAAAAAGATGAAGTTTCTGAAGAAGTGCTGAAAATCACGGCATACTCATAGTCCAGGTTTATTCTAAGTGTATTATTATTACTACAGTTAAAGAGATGATCTAGTAAGATATTTCATTCCATACACCTGGAAATGAAAGAGCATTACATGCCAATTGTATGCAACTTACTTAGGTATAACAAAAGAGATGTATTCTCTAAAATAATGTTTAATTAACATAGAAAGCAAAGGTTTTATAAGATGTTCAACTGACCAGAGGAATTAATTACATCAAAATAAGTTGCTTTGTGCTCAAAAGTCAGTCTAGATATAAAATCAATTCTATTTGTACACTCACAGACATTGTGAGAATTTAGACTATTAAACATGTAATTCAAATTTTAATTCCTAGCTCCCAAGTGGAGTTCAGAGTTGAAGAACTGGGAGCAGAAGCAGGGAAGTAGGTTGGTAGGGTTTTTTTTGTTTGTTTAGTTTGGGTTTTTATCTATACTTTGTTGGATCACTAGATATCAAAGTTTGCCCCTCAACTGTGTATGTACAGCAGGGGAATTACTAAAAGTAATCTTCATGTTTACATGGCATAACATCAAAAATTAATGTCAACAGTTGCAAGAATTTTTTACAACATATGTAGATTGTCAAACGTGCTCCCGTTTATACCTTTATTTTCTGTTTTTGTTCTGTAACTTCACACACTTTTTGTTTATGTAGCAGTAGAGGTAGGTCTATTACTGTAAAGAAATAAGACTCTTTATGTTTTTTCCTTAAAAATAATTCTAAAATGCCACATATATTCACTATTTTATGTTTGTTGCAATAATGCATTTGTCAAAGTTTACACAAAATATTGACAAAATCCAGAACTGGCCTGTGTTTTGCGGTATTTATCTCAACATCACACTTCAATTTTTGAACACAAGCTGCCAAGATTTCAATTGTTTAAACCAAAGGTTATACAAACATTATAGCAACCAAATTATTAGAAGACTCTAAATATATTTCCATGTTCTTTCTGTTTTAGAAATGACTGTATGTGAAAAATAAAGAAAAAATTATGATCTTACAGCCATGCATGAACAACTTTTATGCAAATTCCTGCAAAATAAAACATTTAAAAACAGACAGCTTCATAAAATTCCTTACAGAAACAACAAATAAGTCTTACATATGGCATGTTTCTTCTGGTAAGTTAAGTACTGTGATGGTTTAGCCCGAATCACCACACAGTTTCTCGCTCACCCTCCCCCTTCCCAGTGGGATGGGGGAGAGAATTGGGAAGGAAGGAGAACTCGTGGGTTGAGATGAAGACAATTTAGTAAAATAACAAGAGAAAACTACAATAATAGCAGAATATAAGGATATTAAAATATACAAGGTGAACAATATATGTTTTCTCACCACCCAATGTCCCAATGACCGATACAGCTCGTCCCGAGCAGCAATCACGGAAACAAAACCGAGCGGTGAGCAAAAGGGAGCAGCAAGGTAGAGGGAACGATGCCAGCAAAACGAGGAGGAAAGATGGATGCCAGGAAGGCAGATACCCACCCTGGCCTGCCCCCACTTATATACTGAGCATGACGTTTATGGCATGGAATACTCTCTTTGGCCAGTTTGGATCAATTATTCTGTCTGTCTTTCTCCCAGCTTCCTGCATCTGCAAATTAGCGAGACTTGGAAAGCAGGACAGTGTCCTTGGTCTCATTCACAACAACTCATATCATCAGGGTGTTTATCAACATTCTTCACACAGGAAATCCAAAACATACCAGCTACTGAGAGGAAAAATTAACTCCATCCCTGCCAAAACCAGGACAAGTACCATCAATGATCAAGGGCAGCACACACCTTGCTCACAGAGCACAGCAGCATTCCACTTCAGCTTCTCTACTACACCATGGTTTAATAGTTATTTGAACAGAGAAGAGGAGGGCGGGGAAGACTAGAGACTATGTTAGACAGATGAACTCTTGCCTTTCATTTTAGTAATAAAATACTGAACTAAAGCTAAATACACATGTGCATATGGGCGGCCACAGAGGTATGTTCACTGAATGGGCAGAGTTCATCAATACTGTATAATATTTATTACTTATAGTATACATAAAATGACACTCAATACAGATTAAGTGCATGTACACATACCTAAGTGTTATACACAAACCTAGATGGAATTATGTACCTGTACTGGAATTATATGCATACACGTTATATACATACATAAATTTAAAATAAAACCAAAATTCCATGTGTTCCTTCCATATTTTTACTAAACTTATAAAACCAGAAGTCATTAATTTCACATAACTTATTCTATTAGCAAAATGCCTATTCTTTACAACATCAAAGACTTTTTTTTTCTTTTTCTTTTTTTTTTTTTTTAAAGTACCTTTCACCAATCCACCTTTTTCACAGGCAGACTAGAGAGCAACCAGCAACTAGAACTGCAACACAATTCCTAAACCAGGCTTGTTTTATTTCCAGCAGTGAGTAGCGTACAAGTACATGTCTGTTTTTCATCAAGATGACCAAAAATATTTAGAACACAGAGTTATTAGGAACACTTGGCAACCACAAAGTCATAATTAACAGAAATGATCACTCAAGAGCAGTCAGAGCCTACCACGTCAATGCTCTAAGAAGCTACGTGGTTTCAATAAGGTACCTATGTGTGAGCAAACACATGCAAGCATACCCTGTACTAACAGCAAATACAGGAGGACTGAAAGACCAGATGTCCATTAGGAGTAAAGACTGCTTTAGCAGATGAATGCCCCAGAGACCCAACTGCGACAGGTGGGTTTGTACCACTCTCCTTAGCCCTGCCAGGGGCTACTTGGTGTGACACCCCTGTTGGGTGTCTCATGCTCTAGTGCTTATGTTTCTGTCCAAAAGGCTATCACATTTTCATTTATCTATCTGTAAGCCAGACAATGACCTGACTGAAATCAATATAACCCAGACACAGACCAGTTGTCTGCAGTTTAGATACTATATTTTTTTCCCAAAATGCCTACATTGCCATGTAAATGCCATGCAAAATCTGCTAAAAACTCTTCAAAGTCATCACAGCTCTTAACATCCTATTTTTATTGGTGCTGTTTTGCTTCAGGACCATGACTGTGCAGAACCCTTGTGAGGGTGTGACCAAGGCTGTGGGCAGCAGGGGGCCACAGGGCACCCTGGGCTGATCACAGCTGGTTCCAGCTGGTCACAGCCATGGCTGGAAGCCCCATGGTGAGCACCAAAGCTACAACCAGCCAGAGGAGCCAGTGGCACTGCTGCTCACATATATTTCTGCTTATTCTCGTATTAAAACCAAGACTCTTCTATCATTTGATATTTCATAGAATCACAGAACAGTTTGGGTTGTAAGGGACCTTAAAGATCATTTACTTCCTGCCTGCTTGCCCTGGTCAGAGACATCTTCCACTAGACCAGGTCGCTCAGAGCCCCATCCAACCTGGCCCTGAACACTTCCAGGGATGGGGCATCCACAACTTCTCTGGGCGACCTGTGCAAGTGCCTCACCACTCCTCATGCAGGAGTTTGCATAAAGGTACCACTCAAATGCCTCACTGCTCCAGGAACGCAAGAATTTCTTCCTTATGTCTAATCTAAATCCACCCTTCCAGTTTAAAGCTATTACCCCTCATCCTGTCACTGTATGATCTTGTCAAAAGTCTCTCTCCAGTTTTCTTATAAGCCCCCTTTAGGTACTGAAAGGTCTCCTCCAGGCTGAACGGTCCCAACTCTCTCAGCCTGTCCTCATAGGACAGGTGCTCCAGCCCTCTGTCCATATTTGTAATAAATTATTTAGCAGACACCCTTAAAACAAGGCTGAATCCTATTCCGATAACTGCACAGAAACATAATGAAGGCACAATCAATATTTCCACATCCTGCAGTCTAGAAAACAAGTTATATCTATGGCAAGTTAGATCAACAGAAAGTAGGCCACTATCACATTTTTATTCTGGTATTTTGGATCCTTTTTCACATTAGCAGCATGAGACCTGGGGCAAACCTATCGATTCCCTGCAACCAGAGCCCTCAAGATGTATGTTCAAGAAGCACATTCACACTGCAAATGGGCTATTCTGAGCATAGCAGGACTAGGGTATTATTTTAACTTCTATATTACTACTGAGTTTATATTACATGTATATATTTCTCTATATAGCAGACACAGATATCTGTATCACCCTTGTGCCTTGTGTCTGCCCATGCATACGTGTTTATATAGAAGGCAGGAGGTAGTGTGTGAATACAATGTATTTTGGTGAGAAGGCGAGAGGGAGAGGGGCTGAAGGCAGATGTAGGTATGGACAGCATGTCATGGGACTCTCATTACTGCTAACACTTCTCTTATCCTTTCTTTAAGTAACAGTCTTGCACAATAGTTATGGAGGGTAGGTCCAAGCAGAAGTCACAAACACTTTCAGATTACCAGAAGTAGGGACTCAGAAGTCTGCATGGAAACAGCAGTTTAGGAAGTACCCAGTCACACACAAGCTCATTCGTGAACATCTCTGCTGGCACAACGCCAGCGTGAAAAGCAGCCATTGTTTTCTGCTGCCTGGTCATCAAAGAAATTCCTCAGTAAAACCACAGAGACAGTTTAATGTGGTTTGAGACAACCACCTTAGTGCCTAGACACAAAGGCAAAACCAGCCAGACACCTCTCTGTGGAGAACACTGCACAAACAAATCTCCCTAAGTGATGCAAAAAGGAATTACTTGGACACTGCCACCTCCATGGGGAGAGTTCTGGCACAGTGAAGAATGGTTACTGCTATGTCAAGGCGGTCATCTCCCTTGATACCTGCAGAGTAGGTAACTGTGGGCTGGTCTTCCAGCAGTAGTAATAAAGCTAAAAGGTCTTTAATGTGCAGTGACATAGACACATAGGCAATCCTGCAAATAAACTGTTTCCTGGGTTTTGTAAAAAGATGCCTGTGAATGGATTTTTCCTGGTCTGTGTGGCCATCCAATGAGATGGAATGAGTATAACAGTATGCTCCTCAGAGAAAAGAAACAAAAAATAAAAACAGATCAGCAATACAATCTTACACACTGTACTTCCAGGTTTTTTTTTTCGTAGAGAAATTATATGAGCACCATCAGTTCAGCCATGTGGAATGATATTCTAGTATCTTGCAATTTCTTGTGAAAGAGACATCATCAGAAAGATTCAGAAATAGCAGATTCTTTTATTAAGTCCAAAACATTATAGGTGGACCTCTGAAAAGACAGCAGGATGGAAAATGTTATTTGTACTTTTTGGGTAATAAACCACGGACCAGAGAAAGTATATGATGTGCCCATTGTGACAAAAAATCCGCAGTACAATGTGGAATTAAATCTGGAATTTTCAAGTCCAAGTCTTAAACATTGGAATCGCCTTTCTTTCACTTTAATAATACCATGACGATGTCTAACAGGATGAAAAAGATCAAATTGTTAATAACTAATGAATTAATAGAATTTTGTATGGCCCTGTTAAACTCCCATGATTTCTCTTCATGATCTGTTTTCTATGTTTTAAAATACCTTAAAATATTGTCAAATACTGCTGTTGTTCAAACATTACTTCTGAGAGTCTCTACTTCCAGGAACACAAGTCAAACTTAGTAACAAAAGGCAGGCCATGAAATAAAAGCCTGAAAGGCTCCAATAATAAAGACATTTGGCAACATAGTTTTCAACATAAAATAGGAGAAATGCTAGTTCATTTAACCTTTACATTGCCAAGAATTTGAATCATACGACACACACACAGAGCTGATTTTCTCTCAGGAATAATAAAATTTTTTGTGTTATTGGACAGCGTTCGCAAACCTCTGAATTCTGAGAACTGACTGACAATTTTTAAACTTTATCTGGTGGCAGAATATAATACAAAAGTTAATTGCATAAGAAAAATAGATTTAATATTATGTATAGAATGCCATTGCTTTTCATTTTGCGTATTAAAGTTTCTTTCACAATAGACTGTAAAGTAAGTGCTAGAAAGAGGCCCTTATTACACTAAGGTGATACAAAAGAGTCACAGGTGAAATTCTAGAGGCAAAATTAATCAATACTATCTTTCATCTGCTTTTGATCATTGTTGGAGAATAGATGCTGGCCCAGATGTACCTTTATTGGAACCTAATTGTCATGGTTTAGCCCTCCTCAGTAGTTAAAATAGCACACAGTTGTTCACTCCGCCCTCACCGCCCTCCACCCTCGCAGTGGGATGGGGTGGAGAATTGGTAAAGAAAAGAAGGCAAAACTCGTGGGTTGAGATAAAAAAGGAGTTTAAAAAAACAACAGAAGAATGGAAAACAGAGATGGAATACAAAACAAACAAACAAAAACAATAACAGAAAACACTTAGGCACATAATTTACAGTACGACAGCTCACAGCAGATCCTGATGCTCAGCTTCCCCCCAGGTAGCAGGAACCTCCCCTTAGCACTGTCCCCACTTTATATACTGAGCATGAGGTCACATGGGATGGAAGAGCGCTTTGGCCAACTTGGGTAAACTATTCCAGCTGTGTCCCCAGCCACAGGTGACTCCAGTTTCTCTCCCAGCTCAGGTGAAAATTAACTCTATCCTAGCCAGAACCAGGACATTATCCATCCCTTATTCCATACCATCTACATCATGCCCAGATCCTACACCTTCCAACTAATCATCACAAATTTTTGTCTGTCTTTGATATACATACAGACACACACACAGATATCACTCCCTTAGACTATGGGCCATCCCTCCATGGTATCTGTTGAGTTCATTTAGTCCATGACTTTGGGCTCTATCTGTCACAACAGGGTCTCAGGTCAGGATTGATGACACATTGTTTGCTCAGCTGCTGTATCCGGTGCGACTGGTTTATCATGTTCATGGTCTGCAGGTTGAAGATGTTGATCTCGAGCTGCTGGGTGCTAGTTGCTAAAGCCAGTTCTGGTTCCAGCACTACTGCATTTTGCTTGGTTTTATCAAAGTTTATTCTTTGTTAATCTAGGTGATTTTTACTATAATACCTTTGATATGACATATAACAACTAGAGAAGTAATGACATATAGTATCACACAGTAATTAACATCATACTGTTCAAATTATTGGCTATTTTCACCTACAATCAGATTTCCTTAAGGTACACATAGGACTTCCCCATCTTCCTGCATCACTCACCAAGTACACACAGGTCCTTGAGCAAAAGCAATCCCATGCATGGGTTTGCCTTTGCCCAAAGGAGGAGTAACCCAGGCTGTCTTCCCCAACATATTCCTTACATGCACCACAGGGACTTTATCACCTTCTACAGTATGTAAAAGTTCTGATTGGACAGGACCAGCTCGATTGATGGATCCCTGAGTGTTGACTAACCAGGTGGCTTTTCCTAAATGTGTATCCCCGTTTTTGAAGGTTCCAGCACCCATTGCTCTCAGTGTAGTTTTCAGCAGTCCATTGTACTGTTCAATCTTTCCAGAGGCTGGTGCGTGATAGGGGATGTGATATACCCACTCAATGCCATGCTCTGTGGCCTAGCTGTCCATGTGGTTGTTTAGGGAATGAGTCCCTTTGACTGACTTCATTCTTTCTGGAGCGCCATGTTGCCAGAGAACTTATTTCTCAAGGCCCAGGATAGTATTTTGGACAGTGGCACAGGGTACAGGATATGTCTTTAGCCACCCAGTGGCTGCTTCCACCATTGTGAGCACATGGCGCTTGCCTTCGCGAGTTTGTGGGAGTACGATGTGATCAATCTGCCAGGCCTCTCCACATTTATATTCCACCCATTGTCCTCCATACCAAAGAGGCTTTAACGGCTTGGCTTTCTTAATTGCAGCATGTTTCACATTCATGGATAACCTGTGCAATAGTGTCCATGGTCAAGTCCACCCCACGATCACAAGTCCAATTGTATGTTGTGCGTCTTCCTTGATGGCTCGAGGTGTCATGGGCCCACTGAACTAAAAAGCGTTCACCTCTGTATTGCCAGTCTATGTTGCTTGGGAAACTTTAATCTTAGCAGCCTGATCCACCCACTGGTTGTTTTGATGTTCCTCTGTGGTTCGACTCTTGGGTATGCTGGCATCTACAGGACGTACTTTTACAATCAGATTCTCTATCCAACCAGCAATATCTTGCCACAATGCGGCAGCCCAGATGGGCTTGCCTCTGCGCTGCCAGTTGCTCTGTTTCCATTGCTTTAACCACCCCCCACAGAGTGTTTGTTGCCATCCATGACTCAGTGTAGAGACAGAGTACAGGCCATTTTTCCTTTTCAGCAATATCTAAAGCCAGCTGGATGGCTTTTACCTCTCCAAACTGACTTGATTCACCTTGGCCTTCAGTGGCTTCTATGACTTATCATGTAGGACTCCACAAAGCAGCTTTCCACTTTCAATGTTTTCCTACAATACAAGACCCATCAATGAACAGGGCGTACTGCCTCTCATTTTCTGGTAGATTATTATACGGTGGGGCCTCTTCAGCATGCATTACCACCTGCTCTGGTGGCATTCCAAAATCTTTGGCTTCTGGCCAGTCTGTGATTGATTACTTCTAAGATCCTTGGGTGATAGGGGTTTCCCTGTTCAAGCCCACTGTGTGATCAGTGCGACCTACCTACCTCAGATAGCATCTGTTGCATGATGTGTAAGGGGACCCTCCCTTTGAACATCCAGCCCAGCACTGGCAGTCGGGGTGCCAGGAGGAGCTGTGCTCCTGTACCAATCACTTACAAAGCAGCTTGAACTCCTTCATATGCTGCCAATATCTCTTTTTTCAGTTGGAGTATAGCGGGCCTCAGAGCCTCTACATCCCTGGCTACAAAAGCCTAGGGGTCAACCTCGAGTCTCCTGTGCTGTTCCCTGCCAAAGCCTCCAGGTAGGGCCACTCTCCCCAGCTGCAGTGTAGAGTACATTTTTAACATCTTGTCCTGTCTGGACCGGCCCAAGGGCTACTGCATGAACAATCTCCTGTTTAATTTGTTCAAAGGCTTGTTGTTGCTCAGGACCCCATTTAAAACAATTTCTCTTTCGGGTCACTTCATAGAGAGGGCTTACAACCATACTGTAATTTGGAATAGGCATTCTCCAGAAACCCACAATGCCCAAGAAAGCTTCTGTTTCCTTTTTGTTAGTTGGTGGAGACATAGCTGTTATTTTGTTGACCACATGCATTGGAATGTGATGACGTCCATCTTGCCATTTTCCTCCTAAAAACTGGATCTCTTGTGCAGGCCCCTTTACCTTGTTTCATTTTATGGCAAAACCAGCTTTCAGGAGGATTTTAATTATTTTCTCCCCTTTTTCAAAAACTTCTGCTGCTGTGTTGCCTCATGGATGTAATCAATGTATTGCAGGTTTTCTGGAGCTTCACCCTTTTCCACTGCAGTCTGGATCAGTCCATGGCAAATAGTGGGGCTGTGTTTCCAAGCCTGGAGCAGTCAATTCCGGGTGTACTGGACACCCCTCCAAGTGAAAGCAAACCAAGGCCTGCATTCTGCTGCCAAAGGGATTGAGAAGAATGTATTGGCAATATCAACGGTAGCATACCACTGGGCTGCTTTTGACTCCAGTTCCTGTTGAAGTTCTAGCATGTCTGGCATGGCAGCACTCAGTGGTGGCGTAAGCTCATTCAGGCCATGATAGTCTACTGTTAGTCTCCATTCTCCACTAGATTTTTGCACTGGCCATATGGGACTGTTAAAGGGTGAGTGAGTCTTGCTGATCACTCCCTAGCTCTCCAGTTGACAAATCAGCTCATTGATGGGAATTAGAGAGTCTCAGCTGGTGCGATATTGCCATCGGTGCACAGTCGTGGTAGCAATCAGCACCTGTTGTTCTTCAACCCTCAGCAACCCCACAACAGAATGACCCTCTGAGAGACCAGGCAAGGTGGTCTCTCTGTATAAAACCAGTATAACTTCTGTATAAAAAAACCCCTGTACAACCTCTCTATAAAACTGTATAATTTCATCCACCTCCAAAGCACCTATACCAAAAGCCCACCGGTACCCTTTCGGGTCCTTGAAATACCCACTTCTGAGACAGTCTATGTCAAGAATGCATGGAGCATCCGGGTCAGTCACAATTGGGTTCTTTTGCCACTCATTCCCTGTTAGGGTCACTTTAGTCTCTATTAGGAGTTAGTTGTTAGGATCCCCCTGTCGCTCTGGAAATACAGATGGGTTCTGCCCCATTGGAACTTGATGGCATTAGGGTACATTGTGCACAAGTGTCCACTAGAGCCATCAGATCCACACAGTCCAATAAACTCTGTTGTCCCTCTCCTCCACCTGGCTGGAGGCAGGGCCACTGTAATCCTGGCCACAGTATTCATTGTTCATTTCTTGTAAATACACATCAGAAGTCCCTTTGAGAGGGTCAGAATTAAGGCCATTCCTTCTACTGTGCCTATTGTAGACTGGTGTAGCAATTTTCTGGGGAGAACCTCAATTTGCAATTGTTTTTCCCTGCAACTCACATACCCATGTCTCTAGGGCCGAGGTAGGTTTCCCATCCCACCTCCTCACGTCCTCTCTTTGGTCATGCAAGGTAAATCCCAGGGTACCTTGCTGTGTGTACCGTCTCTCCTGAGCAGGGGAATGTTTACTCCTAATAGCTGAAATATCGGCCTGTACCAGTGGGGAGGAGGGCATATCCTCTTTGAATCGCTGTAACTCCCGGGACAGTTTCTCCACAGCTGAGACACAGGCCCGTAGGGAGAAAGAGAGACTTTCTTCATACTGCCAGAGCTGGTGAGACAGTTCATGCACTGTTTGTTCCTCTCTGTCTTTCCAGGTCATAACTGCCAATGAATTGGCATATGACAATGGTGTGCTTCAAACAAACTTCCACCACATTCGTTGTGTGCACTTGACTTCATCTGGATCTTTAAATAACTGCTCATTATCCAGGTCATCATAAATGACCTCCAGAACAGCTAATTCCCTCAGGTACTGGATATCCCTCTTGCCTGGGTGACACATTACATCCTCCTTGAAAGGATACCTTTCCTTCACACTTGACAGCAGTCGCCTCCAAAGGCTGAGGGCTTGTGTCCCTTTCCAATTGCTTTGTCAGTGCCCTCTTCTCTAGAAATAGATCCCAGCTGCCTAGCTTCTCTGCCCTCTAAATTTCCAGGCTACTGGTCCCATTATCCCAGCACTGGAGCAGCCAAGTGACAATGTGCTCACCTGGATGACGGCTGAAATCTTTTTGTGTGTCTTGCAGCTCACTCAGGGATAGGGATCTGGTGGTTACAGTCTCATTTATGAGTTCTTACTCTGAGGAAGAGGAGGAGCCCTCCTGCCAAGTTCTTCCTTGGGGCGAAGCAAGTAATTCTTCTTCCTCCCCCTGTTTTCGCAATGGCCCTGCTTCAGAGTAGTCTGCCTCCTTGTTGACAGCTAATATGCTTCTTCCTCCTGCTCTCTCTTAGGAGAAGCTTCTTCGTCCCTTACTAAACAAGCTGACTTCCACTTACAAGTTTTCCTCTTGCATACAGGGGCAACTGATACCAGTGCAGGTTCATTCTCCGATTCAGCTGCAGTGCCTGTTGCTGGGGTTTGAGTAGCCACAGTGCAGGTCAGCATGTTTTCCCTCTCTTTCGCTTGAGGGTGCTGCATAACATTGACCAGTGGTTAGTAGATACTAGCCAGGGCCTAGCACAGTGCATTAAGTTGTCCCTCTTTAGAATAGCCACAATATTTTTTCTTCAAATATTCTGTCACTTTACTGGGATACTTCAGTTGTTCAGGAATAAAATTCCAAACCATGGGAGGTGAAAAGGTCTCTAGATACCTGTCCCTATTTTCCCACATGCCATGCCACACACGACTATCCCGCCTCAGGGCGGATCTCTAGATGATATTCCTAAAAAGTGTTTTTGTAATCCTAAACAAGACCTGGGACACATTCAAGAGACATAGCAATAACATAATGCTGGCTTGAATATCCCCCGGACATTCAAAGTTCTCAAACCTGATGTAAATACCCTGGAGTTGAAAGAATGGGGGAAATCACCCACATACAGATACCAACTTATCTTTAAGGCACTGATGTTGCATATCATAAATTGATATTGCATAGTACAACAAAATGATAATTCTCATAATTTTCCCTGGAGCGATAAACAGCAACACCAGGAACACATAGTACATATAAGAGTGTAGATAACACAACAAGTCCAACCACTGCAACATCTTGACGAGCAACTAATAACCAATACAATAAGTGTGTATAACAAATTTTGTTTCAAGCCACTCTAGTCAGATCTGTAGTTATCTCAACCCTTTGTTGCCCCACACTGGGAGTCAAAATAATTTTTGTAGTTTAGCCCTCCTCAGCAGCTAAAATACCACACAGTTGCTCACTCCCCCCCTCACCACCCCCACCCCTGCAGTGGGTTGAGATAAAAAAGAAGTTTAAGAAAACAACAGAAGAAAAGAAAACAGAGATGGAAAACAAACAAAAACAATAACAGAAAACACTAAAGCACACTGACAGTGGATCCTGATGACCAGCTTTCTCCCAAGTAGCAGCAACCTCTCTTCAGCACTGTCCCCACTTTATGTACTGAGCATGAGGTCAGGTGGGATGGAAGAGCCCTTTGGCCAACTTGGGTAAAATTATCCTAGCTGTTGGCTAATTAGTAAACTATCCCAGCTGTGTCCCCAGCCACAGGTGCCACCAGCTCCAGTTCCCTTCCTAGCTCAGGTGAAAATGAGCTCTATCCTAGCCAGAACCAGGACACTAATACAGGTTAAATTTTTAATTTTGCCCTGGTTGCTACTAAAACTTCCCACAGGTTTTTGTTCATACTGTATACTGTAAGTATACTTTTAGAATACTCAGTATACTCTATTCGAAAGATAAACATCTCCTTATTGCCACTATGGAAAACCTTAGAGATCTATTAGAAATTATCTAAAGCACTAAAATGGTGAATAATTTCTCTGCTCTTAAATATATTCTCTCAGTTATACTGGTACAACACATGCATAGTCACACAGATGTGACATTGGAGCAAACCAGGTCCTAAAACAGCATTGATGACTTCATAGGTTGTCAGATTAAATCACATCATTAGAAGACTTCACCCCTTTTCTACACCTAAAGACCAGAATTTTGAAAGTACTTATGTATTTAACAGTTTTATGCACCTTACTCCCACTCTAACCACATTTACATTTCGTACTCCAGATGTCTGGGGCATTTATGCTTTCCAATTTGACCCACATTTGCCAAAGGAAAGCATTAATATGCAGTTAGGTAATATTACTGACCAACATCTTAGGAAATATTACCTTGCAACATTGGAGTTTTGGAGTTTTTCTTTTTAAATGAGAAGTTTTATCTGTTCCAACTATCAAAGGAAGCTACTTCATAGTCCTGCATGACCTGAAGAGAATCTTTCCACAGAAAAAAAAGGTTTTTAGGAAGCTTTACTGTTACTGTTAATTATTTTATGCAAATTGTTTAGAATGTCTTTTTAACATAAAAATTGTCCCTGTTTATCAAGTACTCTCCACCAACACAGTGGGAGAAGTTACCATCTGCAGGCCTCTTTTTGCCTTTACTGCCACTTTATCAAATTAAGTGCTAATATGTTTAAAAATACAGAGTTCACTAGCTGCTGACAAAGTCAGAGAGACAATTGAAAATCTGGACAAGTCATGTTGCATATAATGAATTAATGGAGAAGTATGCAAATTGAGCTGTAATACGTTTTTTGCCATTATTTCTCAACAAGTATAACAAATACAAGGTGTTACTGTAAACATAATTACATAGAAGTGTTTCTCTGGTAAAAAATAGGCTTTTTAGTTGCAAAAAAAGTTAAGTAGTCTTTTCTGAAATGTCAGAGAAAATAATTTCATTAGAGAAAACTAAAGAGAAAAAAACTTTTAAAATAGGAATTTATGTGTAATTGCAAATTAGTCTGAGGTAACCACAGGAGCAGATAGTGAACATTATGAAAACAGCTTCTGGAGAAATAATTTCATATTTTTCTCATTACAGTGCTATCTGTGTACATAAATTGTCAATCGATATATTAAGCTTTCAAAATACTGTGGATGGTTTTTAACAATAATTAGGTCATATAACATTCAGAACATAATGCTTCTGCTTTGCAATCACAGATATTACTCTCTACTTAAATATAGGCTGATTTAAATGCTTGTCAGAGTATATAATTTGTCAGGGGAAAAATTCTTCCTTATGGCATGACAAGGAAGTTTTTAGCAAGTGGCCAGTGACAACTCCTAGAAGAGATAAAAGCAAACAACTGGGCATTTAACTGCCCTCATCAGAAGACATCTGCTTTAATCAGTGAGCAATACAATCTCCACATCATTTTAATCTTCTACTCCTAAGAACAATCAGAAATACTTATTTCATTTTCATTTCAGCAGTAGGAGATTGTCAATACTTCCCAGACACAAATAGACACAATAAAGCACGTTTTTAACACTTCAGTATTGACTTACTGCATCATGCCTTACCTTAAATTTATAAAGCCACTTGAAGTCTACTACAAGGCTTGACATGCATCTGTCTATCTGCTAAATAAGGTAGCTTAATATGAAACTCTATTGTACTATGCCACAGATCATGGGCCTATTAAAAATTTGCAGTGAGGTCCTGCCCATGACCTTCAGAGTGTAAACAGTCTAAAGAATAATAGGTCAAAAGAACACCACTCTTGGACTGAGAGACTCAAGCTGACAAATGCCAGAGATCTGGCATCCCAAGTTTTGCCGTCTCCAGAGAAATCAGTAAAATATCATCCACCCTTCCTCCCAGTTGCAAAATGGCTAGGGATTGGATACTTGGGGAAATACAGACTATGTAATTTTTCACTAAAATAAAACAGCTATTAACTTGAAGTGAAGGTGTGACTATTTTATTCCTCTTCCTTAATCTGTTCTCAAGTACTATGGTAGCAGACACATTATATCAGGTATGAGACTAAGCAACACTACATATGGTGGGATTATTACTAGCATTTTGTTAACATACTGCTCCTCATTTACAAAATGACTATACAAAAGCTCTGAAAAAGCATCTGACTTTTATTTTTACGGACTCCAGTAAAACAAGAGAATATATTCTATTGAAAGAAAAAACTTGACACTAAACAACCAGGAAAGTCTTGACTAGTAATGGAAGGATCTGCAATAAACTTGTAGAATGCAATCTTCCTGGTTTTGTAATATGTGGCACTGTTACCAGTAAGAGAAAGAATTCAGTACATGCCAATAATACAGCTTCTTGTTCAAAAGACACTTTCAGAAAGAGCCAACCTGTATCTCTTGAAACACCCATGGTTTGCAAGAATTCACATTATCAGCAGCAGAGGTTTGGTGGCTGGGGAGCATCAGATTTCCTATCTGCATGAGCAAGTGAGCTAGTAGAGACTGGTATTTCCCAGGGAAAACCATCAGGTTGGGGCTTGCTGCATACACATCCCAGCTCAACCCACTGCATATAGCCGAGAGCCAGGGCTCTGCCCCACCTATCATCTATGCCCGGGGCCTTCCCTTCCTCTCAGCTTTTGTATCAGCTGCTATATGTCTCCTGGCCACAGCAATATGTTACCTGGTATCTTACAGAAGCCAATGGGTATATGCAACAAAGTTAACAGAAAAATCTGTGACAAGTTTGGTGGTGCGACTGAGACAGTTTCTCCAATTCCAATAGTTCGGTGAGGTCTTAAAGCAATACTGCAACCTAATTCTCCACCAAAAATTCCATCATAGTTAATGTGGTATTTCCCTAAAGCTTGAATATATCTCCAGTTAAAACTACATTTCTTAAATTAGATTTTTGTATCTTTTTAACAGACACTGTTTAAATTGCTTGGTCTTATGAACTGCCAGTAACAGAATTCATGTCTCTACAGCAAAATGCTGACTTGTTGAGTCCCACTGCAGCAAGGGTAAACAAGTAAGTACTTGAGAATGTACTTCTTTTCTTGAATCAATACAGGGAAACTTCAAAATGTCACAATTTACACATTGTTCCAAATAATACAGTTGAACAAAGTGCACAGACAAATTATTAATTATGCTTTTATCTTAATAATCATTTCATATATCATAGAAGTAGATGTACTAAATACTTGCTTCTAACTAGCTGCCCAGTGTCAGGAGTTCAGATGTTTTCATACTTCCTGAGAAACAGAAATTTCCATTTTATATTTTCAAATACATGAAAATACTATTGGGGGGAAAAAAAGTATAAAAACTGTGCCTCCTTACTTGATCCCTCTGTTTCCTCTGCATGACTTGAGTAATATTTGCTAGCTTTATTGAGAAAAATAACATTCTATTTTAACTTCAGTAAGACTTCACAGACATTAATTTCTATGAACATTAAGGTCCTTCTTGGGTCTTCAAATCACTGGGAAGAAAAAGAACGTTCTTCTCCTAGAGAAAAATTGAATTTTATTACTTTATTAAAAGGTGATGTCAGTATTTTTTTCCTCAACATCCCATTTTCTTCTGCCATCTGTTTTGTGCTAAGATAGGGCAAAAGAAGGAGATTTGTATTCCATTCCTATTGTCTAAAAATATCTTGATTTTTTTTCCCCAGGATCAATCAAAAAAGTAGGAGAAAAATCGGTGGCAAACCTAAATAATTCTGTTTTCTGGTTTGAAAGAAAATTTCTAACTCTGGAATACACAGCAGACGCAGTATTCCATTGGTCATGATTTTGGGCAGAGAAATACTGCGGCTCTAAGGCTAAACTTAAGAGCTTGGAAAAGGTCAATATCGGTGCCAAAAAACCCACACTCTGGTACATGTTATGCAATTTTAGCCAGTCAGTTTTCATCTGCTAACTGCAGGTAATTTTACTCCTAAAACCACTGCTCAGGCAAAGTTTAATTTTGTTCCAAATAGCAGAAAATTATCTACTGTGAATAAGAAATACAAAAAACAAAAAAACCTTACATTTGACAGTGATCTGAGGTAGCATTTGCTCAGCCAATGTTAATTTATTTCTATACTCAACTGAAAGCTGTGTTTAGCACTCATGTTTTTTAAAAATACGGGTCAACAAAATGCTGCAAAATAATTTCAGACATTTTTAGGATAGAGGAGAGCGGGGTTGAAAGATCAATGTCTTGATCAAATCCCTAATTTGATACAATAACTTAGACAGGGGCAACAACAGGCAAATTATAACCAAATGTGATCACATTACAAATCAAAAAAAATTCTACTACATTCTCAGATATCAGACTGAAAACACTGATGTCTATGAAGTATTTCGGACAACGAATTGCCAACAAGTAAAGCTAAAATAGAACAATTTTTTCAAATAAAAATCAAAATAAGTAATCCACCTATTTTACTCTCATAGGTAGCTGCCATCATATGTCGATGATTACTCAGCACAAAATTATTTATCAGTAGAATAACTTAGCAGATGAACTGCAAGCACTTTCAGTGAGTCTCCAACAAACTGTCACTGTAACAAATAAAACTATCACCATGAACCATGCAAGCAGAAAGTATGCTTTATTCCTGAATTATCTTCACACTTGTGATGACAAAGAGGACAAACTCATGGTTTTTTTTTTAACTGAGCAGTGGATAATATACATTTTAGGAGCTCAGAATTGAAAATTACCTGTAAAAGCTAACACTCATTCATTTAAAAAGTACTTAAAGCCATTAAGATAAATAACTTGCATATTTATTAAAACTAAATTATATCTAAATTATTAATAATAGAACAGTTTTC
>JAAGAY010003997.1:0-57025 GCA_011801015.1 Ardeotis arabs | reverse complement strand
AGCAGGCCCTACTGAACAGTCTCTCCCCATCTTTCTTGTAGGCCCCCTTGAGGTACTGGAAGACCGCTATCAGGTCTCCCCGGAGCCTCCTCTTCTCCAGGCTGAACAGCCCCAACTCTCTCAGCCTTTCTTCATAGGAGAGGTGCTCCATCCCTCTTATCATCTTTGTGGCCCTCCTCTGGACCTTCTCCAGAAAGATGATTATGAGGGAGTCTGCCACTACTTTAACTGTGTTTTCACTTCCCTGTCCTCAAAAACCTGTGAAGACTCCTGCTGAGGGGGCAAGTGTTTGAAAAATGTGCCTGAGAACTTGAAGGACCAGTGGGAGAATTGAGTCCTTCTCCCTGTTCCTACTATCACTCCATGATGAGTTAAGTGTCCTTCATCTCCACTACAACCCAGAGCTCTTTGATTCTGTGATGCCAGAGGAAGGCTGCTCTGCAGCTCCCTTGAAGCTGCATTTCTGTGAGCAGTGTTGGATTCCAGAAGCAAGGACGCAGAAAACCATGGGAATAGTCCAGGAGTCCTACTGATTGCCGTCACTGAATGTATGTAGCTGTGGTTTGTTGCAAGCAATTTCCTGACGCAGGCTGTCCCACGTCTTATTATTTTTTTAGGTGAACATCATTTTAGTGTATAAACTTCACAAAGAGAAGAAATATATGAAGAAGTCAGGTAAAATCTGGGAGCTGTCAGTCATGGAAGTATCTTTTTAATTTCCTTTTTCTTTTGGCAACTATTTTTATCATATTCAAGCATTAGCTCTGAGAGAGCAATAATGTTCACTTCAAAAGCCACTTCCTCCTCAATAAATAATTCAGAGCCATAGATTGTTCATGAGGAAATATCAACACACTAGTAGTAATTTAATATACCGAGCAATCGCACTTACTTTAGCCTACATATTATTTAAATAGAACATGACAGTTTAGGGTCTCCATTTGCCCCATGGCATGTTGGGATCAAACTTGGCAAGTGATTGCAGTGTTCTCATGTCTTCTGAAGAAATTAACGAAAGTTGCATAATTCAGAAAGGATTTCTTAATTACATGGTAAATCAGAGTTTGCCTGGTTGTGTTCTGAATCCAAATTGTTGCCCAGGACCAGCTTCTAGAGCAAGTGAATGTTTTCTCTTTCCTTTGTTAACTAGCATCTCACAATCGTGTCTCTTTTTTTCTTTTTTTTTGAGCTTGTTGAACTATTAGTTTGAAGCACAGTTTCAGTAGATGGGTTACCTGTGCTCTATCCTGTGGGTAAAAGGCTGTGCCTACCCTTCCTGAGCCATCTGACCTGTGGGATCCATCTGCTGAGGACAGCCTGCTTTCTGGAAATTTTACCTCCTTTGCTTTTTAAAACAGTCTCCTTTATTTATTTATTTTTTTCCTTTGACACTAGTAGGCCAACGCCCTACACCATAAAGTGTTAGCTGCTGTTGTGCTGGGAAGGTTTGCATTTCTTTCTGTCTTAAATTGTTATGGTTAAAAACAGACAATTCCTTCTCACTCTAATGCTCTTGCCCCAGTGGCAGGAAAACACAGAGCTGGGATTACATCTGTGGCATAGCGATTGTGTGCTACCAGAACAAGGCTACAGATCTGTCACACCTGAACCCAGGTAAGGACTTCTCTTTCACTACATCACTTTTTGTGGAGTGGCTTAGCTGTATGCACACTGGTCTGTGCTTGGTGCATCACAAATATGGCGTAAACTTTCTTCTGTTTTGGCTCTACACAAACAAAGTTAGTCTGAACACTGAATGAGAATAAGCAGTCCCATGAAGGATTATGGCTATAATCAATTAAACCACAGCAACTTATCTCTGGTGATTCGCATCCATGGAAGTGGATTTGCATGGAAAGCAAGGTATGCCTATCATCAAGAGATGTTAAATGCAATGCATAACTTCATGCATTTGTCCTTTGTGTCCTCTAGGGTCTTATCTTCTAGCAAGCCTATCGTTAGGAAGCCTTCTAACAGTATACATCATAACATCATACATAACAGTATTCATCCCAAAGATACAGAATGAAATCATACACAGGGAAATGTAATTGTCTTGGTGATAAGATGCAGCCCAGGGCTGTAGTAGTCCAGAAAAAGAGCAGATTGAGACTGAGAAGTAACATGTTTTTCTGGGTTCCTGGGAAAGAAATAGTTGTCCTCTGTACTTCTATAGCATTCTCCAGTTCATCTGGCTGATAAGGGAAAAAGATAGCCAGGGCTTCTCTCACAACCTGTTTGCCTACAGAGAAGGCTGTAGCTGAGTAATTCTTTCTCCAAAGTTCCAGTATAATATGAATAGATCTAGGAAGGGTTCAAGGGGAGCCATCCCCTTTTCATATAAATACATGCTTACCTGAGGAAATGTAATGCCACAAGATTTGGTTAATTACTGTGATTGTAAAGCTGGCCTTGTTATTTAACTTCCAGTTAACCCGGTCTTTCAACAGGACTATGCCAGAATTTTCATTTTGGAAACAGTCTGCTGATCATACGGCATGCATGCAGAAGCAAGGAACATTAGGTCAGTGCTAGATGTGTTTCTGCTTTGATTTAAAATGTCTTTAAGATGTTCAGAAATTTCCTTTATGGTCCCAAGGGATAAGAGAGTGAACGCATGATGGAGCAGTGGTGATCAGCAGAAAGCTCATAACGCTACAAGGGATGTGGTTTGAAGCACCAGCCATTACTGTGCAGCTGGATGAGAGAGATGTCTAAAGATGCATTCTTCTTCTCTCACTGAGAAATTAGCTGTAAATTGATGCTGACACATCTGGAAGAAGGACTTTAAACTGAGAAATGAGAAAACTGGAGGAAACTCATATATCCCCTATACCTTTAATATATATATAAAATTAGGGCAAGAGGAGTAAAATCATAGAATCATAGAATGGTTAGGGTTGGAAGGGACCTTCAAAGGTCATCTAGTCCAACCCCCCTGCAAGGAGCAGGGACATCCCTGACTAGATCAGGTTGCTCAGAGCCCCATCCAGCCTGGCCTTGAATGTTTCCAGGGATGGGTATCCACCACCTCTCTGGGCAACCTGTTCCAGTGTTCTACAACTCACATTGTAAAAAACTTTTTCCTAATATCTAATCTAAATCTACCCCCCTCTATTTTAAAACCATTACCCCTTGTCCTATCACAACAGGCCCTACTGAACAGCCTCTCCCCGTCTTTCTTGTAGGCCCCCTTGAGGTACTGGAAGACTGCTATCAGGTCTCCCCGGAGCCTCCTCTTCTCCAGGCTGAACAGCCCCAACTCTCTCAGCCTTTCTTCATAGGAAAGGTGCTCCAGCCCTCTTATCATCTTCGTGGCCCTAAAAATGAGGATAGAACAGTGGATATAGAAATGTTAATAGTACTTTAGTTAGCAAAGAAAACTCTAAGCTGCTGAGAAAGTAAAGTGTTGATGACACATTGCTGATTGTCCTTGATCTGTTCAGTGGCTGAGTGTTGTCCCTAAGGAAAAGCTGATACATGGATACAGACCTGCCAAAAACCTGTGAAAGAAAATCATAGAATCATAGAATCTTTAAGGCTGGAAAAGACCTCTAAGATCATCAAGTCCAACCAAGAATCTAACACCACCATGTCCTGAAAGGGAAGAAGTAGGAGCATCTGTGCAGAACTTGAATCAGGTGAATTCCTGACTGGAACTAGGGGCTTGAATGCTGTATGCTACTGAGGAAAGAGAACTCCAACTAAAGACCTGCTGGTATACTACTGAGTATGAATGATGTATTAGTGTCAGTCATATGTGTTAAAAAAATGATTTTTTTGAAGGTCTGCAAAGGTGATTTCCCCAGGCTAGCACTGGGCTTCTGGAATGGATTGTGAGAAGGGAAGGGTAGATGTTACAGAAATCTGTGGAAATGTTATAATCATGGGGGATTTTAACTACTTAAATGAATGTCAGTGAACACAGCCTATTAGAAATCATCATAGATGTTTTCATTTGGTAGCTGACAGTCTTCATCAAGTAGCTAATGTATCAATAAGATGTGTTACGATGTTCTGGTTTTTATGGGGATGTTTTGGAATTTTTAGAATTTCTCAGTAAGCAATGAGGACACTACGGAACACTGATACCACCAAATAACCTTCCACAGAGTGATGACAGATATTTTCCTTTTATGTTTCTTGAGAAGCAAAATTTCATAACTGAGGGAAATGGCTAGTAGGAGAAACTTGCAGACATAAATGTATAAAGAAATTCTAAATTTCTTTTAAATTAATCATGCTAACACTGCCAGGAATCAGAACATTAAAAAAAAAGGAAAAATTGCAGGGTGTGGCTCTAAAATAAAGTGTATGTGTGCAGCACCATTAGGAATATGCAAGACACCTCCCCACCTTGCACCCCTTCCTTCCCAGTTGTTTGATCAGCATTAAGTCTCAGAAGTTGAGAGGTTTGGAGATAAAGTGAGAATTTCCAAAGCCAAGCTGAGCTGGGCTTTACAGAAGAAATAACAAACAGCAAAACACTCTTCAGCTATGTAATAGGGACAGAAAAATAAAGAAAGAGAACTGCTATCTTGTAACAGTCAATATTAAGATAATCTAGATATGACTCGGTGCTTTCCCTCATTTTTCAGTAAAGATGATTATGTTAGCATGGTGGCAAAGGGAAGACAGATAAAATACATGATAGTATTAAAATAGAAATAACCACAGCTGCAGTGAAAGCAATAGTAAATGAGTTTATCTTTGTAAAATCAAAGGGAATTAATAATTTCCATTCCAGAATACTGAAAGAAATGGTGAATTACATCCATATTTTGAATCTGTTAAGACAAAGATAGTACCGTGGGACTGGAGAACAGCTGTGTATTTAGGAAGCTGAGAAATATAATTATTCAGGAACTCTAGATCTATGAGTAAGTGAAGCTTCAAGTGTCCTTTTCTTTAAAAACTTTTCTAAAGACATACAGTTAAAAAGGGGATGAAATGAGGTGTAACAAGATTTACCAAAGATCGGTACTGCCGGACTGGCCTGGGAACTTTCTCAGTACTGCGTTGAATTTTGTAGACGAAGGGAATGTGGTGTGCGTACTCTGCCTGGCAGGGAAAATCTGTTGCACCCTGGAAGATTTCAGCAGAGCTGGTCAAGAAGGGGATTAGCAAGGGGCTGTAGAGTGGGAAAGGAACAAACTCGCTAGCGAGTGTGTTTAAGTACAACCCACACAGGTGAATTACTAGAAGGGCAGTGTGTGGCCACAGCCATGGCCTCACCGAGTGACCCAAAGCTCATGGCGCACTGAGAGCTTACATTCCTTTTCGCCTCCTCCTTCTCTTCCACCCGTCCAGGAGACTTATGTTTAAATTGCTGCATTGACATTTTGCCAGAATCTCCAACCTATAGCTCCTTTTGTTTTCAAAATTCTGAATTTTATATCAGATAGAGGTTTGCATTTCACAGCCTGGTTTGAGCATATTGGGATTTTGTTTATTCTCCAGGCATGATCTGAACAGATAAAAAAAAAAATTGCTGGTAGAAATACAGTCAAAACAAATTGAGGCTTTCAACATTTTGATTTTGCTCCACAGAGATGTATTGTCATATGCTATGAAATCAGAAGGTTTAAAAACTTCAGAGTCAATGATTTAAGCTTCCGCTAAATATCTTCTCAAATAGGATTCAAGCTTGTGTATCTGTGGCATACCCCGAGACCACAGTTAAATTAGAGCTCTACATATGTTGCAGCATGCCAGAGAATTTTGCCTAAAATTTGCTGTGATAATACATATGTGAGACCAACATTTTTCAAAAGGTGCACTCCTCAGTTTAGATACATAATCTCAGTGCGAGTTTACTGGCTGCTCAGTGCGAGTTTACTGGCTGAGCATTCAGGTCTTTAGTTAGGTGGCAGAGGAAACTGGTATAGCTGGAGATTGTGACTAACTTTGCATCATTTAGATCCAAAGTGTAGAGATAAACTACTCCAAACAAAAGCTAGCCCAAGTATTTTACTTGACCATGTGCTTTGTACTTTGTAAGACTACTGCCAGCTCGGAATTTTTAGGGTGACAGCAAAAGGACCTTCATCAATTCCTGCAAATTGAGGTGGCTGTGGGCTTTGTGTGTGTAGTAGTTTGTAGCATCCTTAAATCAAAATGTAATAATGACATCATTTTACTGTGGAATTTGCTTTATTTTAATTTTTATGCTTTGAAATATTTTCACCTACTGCTGCAGAATGAGCAGAACAGCCAGAGAATGAGACTAATTGAGAAACACAAAGGTATTGCTTCACGGAGCCAGATTATATATTCCTTGTCCAAAATTGTAATGACACTGGTATACATCAAGTAGCACTGAAGAGCTTTCTTCAGGCTGTGTTCAGTAGTGTTTGTTGGTCGGGTCATACTGGAGTTTTTCTAACCTGAGGCATGGAGGTTTCCCTTTTCCCTGGTATTACATAAATCGAGGTGCTTCAGAAATTGAGTTAGTCTGAAGAAAAAAAAAAAATGTTTTGGACTGAGTCTGGAATGTGTTCCCTCTCATGCAGAGTGCTACATCCCTAACTGGTTAAGTAGTACTTACCTTAGTGTTAAACCAGTTTAAAGTACAAGAGGTAACTGGGCACGTTACCCCGTCTGCTGGTCCACAGCCAGAGGCACCCCAGCCTTAGGATCCCCATGAAGCCCCCACAGCCTGAATTATGTGTCTGACTCCTTCAATCAGCCTACTGATTCCAGTTCAGCAATTCACAGAGTAAGTAGTATCTTACTCGTCCTGAAGGAAAAAAAAAAAAAAAAGACAGAATCAGGCCATTAGGTTGTATTGTAAGTTTGCTAATAATAGTTGCAAAAGGGATTGCTCAATCACTGTAAGCTCAATCACTTTTTTATTTTTTTTTCCCCAAAGAATTGGAATTTTTGTTTGGTGAGTAGTGCTTCAGCAGCCCTCACAATGAGGAAATGTATACAGAGTTCTGGTCCTGCAAACACCACACCACTGGTGGTAAGTACAGATACAAGGTATACAAGCAGCTGAAGAATTATGGCCGGAGCTTCCTAAGCTCTAACAAATGCAGTCACATGAGTGAGCCAGAGAAGTAAATGATTAAATAAATCAAATATGAAGTGTGTGTAGTAGGGAAAAATCATTTGGGGCTTACATTGCTGCCTTTTTTTTTTTAAATTTAAAAAAAGGCAACTACCATTCATTCAGATACAACAAAATATGGTTGGGCCAAAAGATTGCTCAGTTTCAGGTGTGGATTTGGACTCATGAGTGGACATGAGGCACCTTGGATGGCAGATCAGTTTGCACTGCTAAAGCATCCAAAGTTGTCTATTCTGCTGATATTCTGTATTTGCATACTTCTTGATCTTAAAATGAACTTAATTTTTTTTAGAAGTCAGCAAAAATGATTCTGATTGTGCTTTACGCCAGTGAAATTTTTGCTGCAAACCAGGACACATTTCAAGAGTGAGATTAGCTAGACTGTGAAATATTACCCCTCAGGGAAGTTGTAGGAGACCAGTTGCACGGATCATTTAAATGCAATTAGAAAAAGCAGCAGAGGATGGAGACAGGCAATTTTCCCCTCCCCCCTTTGCTTCCTCCCCAAGTGAGTTTGAAAAATGTCATTTTGGGAAATAACAACAGATTCAGGTTGCATTTAGCAAGTAGTTTTGGCTGAAAAGGGGCAAATTTGAAGATAGTTTATTCCAGTAATTTTGTGAAAATGCCTGCGTGTTTGGGAAAGAAGTTTCATGCTAAAAATGTGACTTGTCATTTTGCAATTTGGTGCTTTCATTTATGAATTGGCTCATACTTGCTCCAGGTTGGTGCAAAAATATGTATTTATGTTTTTCTTTTCCTGCTTCTGTCTTTCCCCAAGATCAGATTTTAATTGAGCTAAACCTAATTTTAGTTTTTCTTCTCATTGAACCAAATAATCTATTATTTGCACAGTTCTAGAAAATATACTGAGAAGTCAGTTTCAGGCTGATAGAAGGACAGATTTCGTGTCTTTTCCTGTGAGGTCTCTTTCATTTAAAGTCTATGATTTACTGGTTGAGTTGGCCACCTCAGTTTAAGTGATGCATTTAGTAGGCTTTCGAGTTTGATTTTTCTGAAAATCTGGTGATGTGCATCAATGACTTCAGTTTCAGTATGAGGTGCACTTTCTCAGCCCCTCTCAAAATTGAGTCTAAGTAGCTCAAATTTGGTGGTTAAAGCTGGAGCAGTTCTAAATAGAAGTAGGGTAAAGACTAAGAGGACTTTTAGTGGTTCATAAATCTTAGATTGCTTTTCTGAACAAGGATGAATTTTACCCACTGAGTTCTGGAAAGTTGCCTCCTATGTAACTTTCACTGTATGCATGTCAACTTCTCTGACAGATGGGGAAGAACTGAAACCAGTGAGGCTTCATAAAAATAAGAGTTTTGGGGCTACTAGGATTAACACTGGCAGTATTTAGCAATCTATAGCAAAGCAACAGATTTATCATTCAATATACATAACTTCATTAATCGTATTTCTTTCTTAAATGGTGATCAAAAATAAATATGTGCTTAGAAATGAAAGTTGTATACAAAAGCTTGGGTTTGCTTAGTTACTTCAGAAAGGTAGTGTTTTTTCCCCTCTGTTGCTGTCTGTCGTTAATTAGGGAAGTGGAGATGGATGTGTAGAATTAGGTTGCACATAATCTCATCTGAATATTTAATCATAAATGATTAAGATGAAGATTTATAACAGAGATTTTGACATTCTGGCTGATATAGCAAGGTTAATAGAGCTATATTCTCCCCAGTTACAGATTGTCTGGGAAAGCAGGAAAGACAATAGTGTCTACAGACATCAGAGGGCAATAAGATCTCCAAGAATGTTCTTTCACTTCTTTATTTTTAGAAAAGCTTGTGCCGGTAGTCTGAAGTAACATTAAAAGAACCATGAGAGAAAGTTTAAACAGAAAAAAACAAACTGAAAGGAAAATTATTTTCCAATAACACAAACAGCAGTGGATTCTGGTAGAAAAATGAAAGAGGATCTTCTTTATCTGAAAAATCTGAGATTATATTTGATGCAGTAAGTGGCTAATGTGATATAGTATGATCAAAGTCAGAAATTGTCCTATACTGTCTAGTTGTACCTTTTTGGATTAGAAACCTCAGAGTTGCATGTTATACCCACTCCATAGAGTACAAGACTATTGATACCACCAGGACCACATGAGTTCGATATGGTCATGTGCATTAGCTGTAGAAATAAGTGGAAAATAATTAGGAAGTACAGTAGTACTACAATTATTAGTGCAATATATTATTTCATAATCTCTCAAACAAGAAAGAATGATTGGTACCACTGAACACCAATCTGAAGGACCTGGGCTATCGTTAAGTAATTCTTGATTTGCTGGAGGAAGAACTGAGACACTGAAAAAAATGCCTAAAAGAAGAAAAAATAGCTATGTATGATGGAAATTGAATGTCTACATCACTTCAGCCACTGTCCCAGCCTGGAAAAGTTCAAACTCTGTGGGCATCATAGTTTAGACTATGCATTTATGTCAGTGAAAAAAGGACTGCTTTTGACATGTAGAAACATCTCAGTAGACGTGTAGAAACATCTCAGTAGAGATGTGTAGAAACATCTCAGTATCAATAAAGCTGGTCAAGTTGTGGTTTGTGTCAACCCTAGCTCTGCCTGCCTAGCACCTCCCTAGAGGTGTTCCACTCATCTATTGTGAGGGTACACTGAGAAAGACAGTCTCCAAGGTTGCCAGTGAATATCTCTGGGATCAAAACCTCTGAAATTATCAGCTCGGGTGTTGTGCTGTTTTCAGGTCCTGTGGTAGCATACCCACACAGTGCTGCTTGGCTTTTTGCAGGTGTAGTACCTGCTACTGATTACCCTGTGGTTGCCTCTGTTCTCTCTTTTCACAGTAGGGCTCAGGATAGGGTACTCACTAGTACTCAAGTCAACGAAAATTTTTACCAGGGCCTTTAAAAAGAGAGTTAGGAGATTGACATTTTTTACAATCCACAGTATGGGAATTCACAGAGACTGAATTTATCCTAGGAAACCTAATCTTGCATTCAGCTTGAAGAAGGGAGTCTCCCCCAGGAGGAGAGCTGACAGCGGAGGACTGGTTATAGCTGCTTGGTGCTTTGAATTATCACCCTGGAAGAGCCCGTCTCCACTGCTGCCCGTAGGAGGAACCGGAGCCTGGGAAGAAGTCAGCTACTGTAAATATCTCCCCAACTGACTTTCCCTCCTGTCCTCCTTGCTTTTATCTTTTTAGCCCTGGGCTGTTGTTGCTGTCCCTTTCCTCCATCCTCTGATGTTCCCCTTGCATACCTCTATCGTTCTTGTTCGCTGTTACCAGATTATAAGGTGGGAGTGCTACCTTTCCTGGTCACAAATGCCTCCCCTATAACAGTGACCCACTTCTGGTGGTCACATCTGTCTGCCTATGAAATTTATCATGTAATTTATGCCGAGGATAGAAGCATAACTGTTCTGCACCATAGGTAGCTGTCCTTTTTGGTTTTTGACCAGACCTCACAACTTCCAGTGTAAATGAGCTATTTAAGCCTTTTTGCAGGAACTGTTGTTCTCTTTCTCTAAAGTCAAAAGAATGGACATATCTCATTAGTCTATTAAAGAGTACAAAGATAAATGCTTTATAGATAAGAATGAATACAGATAATGATACCAATAAATTGGTAGACTTCATAAACTACAGTGTCTATGAAGGGCTTTTCCTTCTAGAATTTCTCATGAGGTTTCTTCTTTAATTTCATAGATAATCATAGTGTTTTAAATAGCTGAATACTAATATTAGGTGGTTGTAGATGAAAACTGTCAATCTACAGTAAGATGTAGATATTGTCTGTGCTTTGTTAAGCAAAAATGTATTTAACTCCTGTTTGTGTTTCTTAGACAGTAGGAGATTTTGATAGAACAAGGTTTTTAATTACTTTGTAAACAAGATATGAGATTATTGAATTCTCATAGGCAAGTGAGTAGTGATCACTATTTCTTACTGGTTGCAAATTAATTATGAAGCCAATCCATTCTGAACTGTTTCAGGTCTCTTTCTGTATTGTTGTTCAGCTGGAAAGTTACTTACTAGCGCAAAATGAAGCTTGATACACAAACACAATCCTCCTATTTTTTGCTCAAGTGTATATATAGGTGTACATAAGGCAAAAATCGTGTTGTCAGCTCCCACTTTATTTGAAATTCAGCCCTCCTCAGCAAATTTTGTTCCCTTATGCATTTGTTTCATTTACCTTCGGAGTCTTGCCTTAGAATATGTTTCTGCAGGTAATTACACTAAGTACCTCCATTTGAAAGGCTGCTGAGCAGGGCTGGGCCTTTAACCTGTAAACTTTCTCAGGCAGAGACCATAACTAAAGTGCTTACAAAATTTGTATCTTGGCAATGACGGCTAATGTGCCTGGAATTGGAAAATAGTAGCAGTAGCTAATGAGGGGATTTTCAGGAAATGAACACAATCAAGTAGGCCACCTCGGCCCTGATGGGAGAGATGCCTGCTTTTTTAGTCAGAGCGTCCTTTTACATGGGAATTATGAGAGGTCTGCTTTTCCCCACTGTATCAGCAGGACTACAAAAAGATATTTCCCCTTCCTACAAGCCTTCTTCCCTTTTATCCTGAAGCCGTCGTGCCTACAACAGTCTGAGAGAGATTTGTGACGGATGCCTGGGAGTAAGTTCACAGCAGTGAACTGACAGTGACCTGTAACGCAACCCAGGGCTGGAGGTGCCAAAGGAAGGCAGAGGTGAATGGTAAATGTATTAAGATATGATCCCTGTAGCAGTCCTCCCTACGCAATTCCTGAAGGGGAGTGATACTAAATCCAGATGACAGATATGGCTTTTTGTATGCACAGTACTTCATTCATAAGGGAAAAGTAAACACCTTTTTTTTTTCTTTTTTTTTGTTCAGAAAACTGCAGGAGAGTGATAGTGTTGGTAAAAAATAAGTTGTTAATCTGCAATGCCAATGTTAAAAGAGCAGATGTGATAGATTTTCCTGAAAGAACTTTTCCTTCATATGCTGAAGTCAGGAAGAACGTAATTATAAGTTAACTAAAAATAAGAACCAGTTTTCCTATTGACAGCTATCAGTAAATATCAGTACACCAAAATATTTGACCACAACGTGTACTTCTAAAATTGCTAACTGCTAAATTTGCTGAGTCTGGTCATGGCATTGTTGGTTTTTTTTCACTGCTAAGAAGTGACACTAATGATTACATTTCCATTTTGAAGCCATTTTTATTGCAGTACTTAGAAAATAGGAAAAAATTTGTACTGGTACTATTTGCAGGAAAATTAATTTTTTTCAAAGCCATTCTACTAAATGGAGTAGAATTTCCTAATAGCTTTTGATTAAAATAGTCTTTTTTTTTAAATTTCTCATCCTTTAAATATCTTCTGCCAGTGCTTTATTGCATTACTTCAACTTTACTGCTGTCAGTGCAAAATTCCTTTTTAAGGGACACTTGAATTCTGCCAATAGGCAATATTCCTTCTGTTCTAGACAGCGATGGAAATATATATTTTTTTTTTAAGGAATAATTTTATCTAGAAAAAAATCCACACCACAAGGTTTTGCAGAAAGGCAATTTTGTAGCATCTTATTCATAAGCATATGCATATACTATTTGATTGGCATAAGAGGTGGCCTAAGCATAAGGATTTGTGCATAGACCTACAAATTGTAATATTAGCCATGTCCAGATCCATCCTTTCCCACTGTTTCTACAGGCACCTTTCTGGTGCTTTGCAACAGCTTAATTTCAGGCACCGTTACAAATGCCATCCCTTTATACTGGGACCAATTCATTACTGGTATGAATTTCAAACTAGTGATAACTTGAGGCCTAGCAGCAGTTTCCCAGCAGTAATGGCTATGAAGACAAGAATTGCTCAATAACTGTATGTCATTTCACTTGATGAAATGGAAATTGAGAAGTCTTAATATGAACCTTATTAATACTGTCCAGTGTATATGAGGAGGGGTGGTGTCCATGTTTGTAGTTCCAGAATGGTGTGCACCATGGCTGTTGGGATGATCAAGCTGAGCAACACCTGCCATAGGTAATCTCAGTCTTTCCTCCTACCTTTTGGTAGGAACGCTCACTGGGGGCCTACCTCAAATGAGAAATAAACCCTTCAGAATATTGCCTCTACAGGTGGCTTGCTGGAGAGCTCTCTGGGACCTGCATGTTCATGAGGCTCTCTGAACATCTCCATCAGGAAAACTTTTCAGTCCACTTACTTTCAGTAAATGGGATCCCTTGTTTCAGACTGTAATGGCGTCACGGTGTTGTCACTGTTGAGCTCTGCCTTGCAGGACTTTTGTGTAAGCAGACGGGAAGCCTGAACCTCCAACAGTGTACTGAAACATGACTAGACAATAAGTATGTCAAATGAAGTAAACAGTCAAGGAAGGGGGTGAAGAAAAGTCAGTTAAATCTTATCTAGCTCTGTTAATAATATGGGTTACTATTGATGCCAATAATAAATAAATAAATTAAACTTGAATTTAATTCTAGGTTTTAAATATAGTATTTCAATGAAAATGTTTATCAAATGACTACTTTTGTTTTAACTCATCAAGCTTAACACTTGAGGAATGACAGAAAGAAATCAAATGAGGACAGCTTTTTATCAAGTTTTAATTGTATCACTGGCCTGTGATTTATTTTTTAGAAGAAAAATTCTCATCTGCTGAAAATTCTGGCCCAAGTCCAGCATCAGAGCTATTGTGTGCTGGAACCCTCCAAAAAGGTAATCCAAATTAAATAGAAGTGTGAATCCACAGTGGATTAATTAAATGACATTAAACTCTCATGTGGATACTCTGAATCAGAATTAAAAGTGTCTTGATTCAATTTAACTTAATTTCCAGAGCAAATTAGTTAATTAAGTGTGCCGTAATTTTGAATGAAAGTGTCTACACAGAGGTTTAATATGTTTTGACTAATCCACTTCAAAAATTAATTCAGATTAACTTTCCTGAGTGACCCTTGTACAGGCAAACCCTTGGTAACTTGATAAAAAGATGAAATGGGAAATGCTGCAAGGCTAGTGCTCAAAAAAGACGACTGTAATCGTGACTGGTAGCTCAGACTTGATTTTTTTCTAGGAATTTTGTACAATCAACAGGCAGTTTTATTTCTTGGGCCAGAAATTGTGCTTAATGAGTAAAATTTGTTCTGCCAAAGAAAGGGAAAATAGTCACGCAGCCTCAAAACTGAAGTGCACATGATGGTTCATTTGGTATTGCCACATGAGGTTACTATATATGAAACATTTTTGAACATAAGAGCGGGGAGCTCCCAAGTATTTCTAGTATTACAAGAACAGAATAACAACGTTTCTCAAATGGTGAGGAGGAGAGAGAAGTCCAGTTAGCATTTTTTATTCGGAAAAAAATTCATGGGTTACCATGGATGTATTCCACTATTGATTATAAGGTGGAAGGGAATCACTGGAATGAGGATGTGAAGGGAAGAGTACTGCCTTGGTATACGGAAAAAGCAAATTAATCAGTAGCTTTACATGACCAAATAATGTGAGTTAAGAATGGTTAAAGTACTGGCATTTGGGATGGCTGGAGAAGAGAAGGTGAATGTGGCTTGATATCTGTGCAGCAATTGAAAGGGCACTGGAGAG
The DNA here is from genome assembly GCA_011801015.1 of Ardeotis arabs. Lineage (NCBI taxonomy): Eukaryota > Metazoa > Chordata > Aves > Otidiformes > Otididae > Ardeotis > Ardeotis arabs. Next base: position 42,357 of record JAAGAY010003997.1, on the reverse strand, counting down.
GGAGAGGGAAGTAGGCAAGCACAGGTATTTTTTTTGACGGTGAGGATTCCTGTGCAAAAACTGTGGGCACTGTCCTTCCTTAGCCTGGGCCACAGGTCCCCTGAATGAGCTGTGAAGCATTAGCTGGACCTGACAGGGCTGAAGTTGGGGTGAAAGAGATGAAGAATGGCAAACCTAACCCATCCCTATAAGGGGTTCCCTGAGCCACCATGTTAACCTGTCCTATGCTTCCTGCCACTGCTGAGATGGTTTGGACTTGTTGACTCTGTCTCAGCTAAAGGAAGGCAGGGGAGATGTGTCCTCTTCCTTCAGCTGATTGTAAAGAACATGTAAAGGGGAGCCTATCTGGTGCCATACGAGACCAAAGTACTACCAAGCAAAGAGCAGAAGGGCATGTGCCCCATTGGGATGAGACAGGAAAAATGAGATAGGACGCAGCTGCTGTATTGCAGAAGTAATGCAATTGTCTCCATTGACTCAGAGACCAACATATTTATCTTGGTCAACTTTTTTTCTTGATTGATATTTTACTACAGTTTTTGTGGTAAGTAATTTGTGGACTCTTTAAGACTTCAGAACTCAGTGCTTTGTAATGGTAATGGGATACAAAGAAGCTACAGAGCTGAGACAGCATCAAATACACGCTTTAATTGTATTTCAAATTTTTGTCCTTGTATTTATCCACTTTTGTTAGACTGTCCATTGCAAGAACCTTTAAGACCAAATATCAGCCTTCAAGCTCTTACAGAAATTACAGCAGCTACTGCTAGTAAAATGGAGAAACAGGTGCCTAAGAAAATGAGATTTTAAATGCCTGCTTTAATTTTACTGCAAGAATATGCTCTGGAAACAAAGCCCTGATTGGAGAAGTGCAGAGAATCAAAAACAAGTTGCATGAGTGTCTTCACTACATCTTTTGATTATGAGGAAATTTTGCCACATTTTCATTCTGTATTATTATCAGAGCACAATTTTCATGCCTTTCATATTCTAAAAACTCCAGAATGACACACACATTTATTTCTAGTATTAAATTGTGCTGCTAAAGCACATTCTGTTTGGCATGACGTCCTTCCAGTTTAATTTTCTCAAAAAATCCGTTTCATCTTTTGAGAATATAAATGGCATACCATTGACCCTTCAACTTCCTGCTATTCCCTCCTGTCTTCAGTACTCAGATGACTAAGTTGGGAACGTGTTCAAGTGGTGGCATCTGGCTCTTTGGGGAGCTCTGTGAGCAATTATGTTGGCAGCTTTACAGATGGCTCTTCATGCATTGTGGGGTGAATCTGAGCTTTTATCTTTTAGATGTCTGTGATTTGGAAGAACTTGCATGCTGTTAAATAGCAGCATTCTTCCCTTCTTGAACACCCCTTCAAGGCTAAACTAAATGCTACTGCATTAAAAGCTCATGGCTTTATGAACCAGACACAAATAAAACCCATACAAGTGGTCACCTAGAAAGTTGTTTTTAGAAGCTTGGATACATGAATAGCATCCTCATCAAAGACTTTGCTCTTTATCTTCCAGATAACATACATTGTCTTGTTAGCCAAGTGTTTTCCAACTGGAAATTTAAATGCTAATCCTTTAAAGAGAAACTGTTAACTCCTAAAGAGAGTATTTCTTTAGCTTATAGCCCCTTTTAAAGACTAATTGATTCAGGTGTGTCTGGAGGATCTTAAAACCGGGATGCTTTGGGATACTTTCTTTTTTAATGTTAGATATATTTAGAATAATCAGAAGAAGGCCTTATCAAAAGATTGTATCTTCTCAGAAAAGAGTCAGTGAATACTGAAGTAGAATGTGGGGACAGGCTGGAGATCAGAGAGCACTGACAGGTGCAAGAGAGTGAGAGCTTCTAGAATCTACAGTCTTTGATTTTTCAACCCAAGATAAATGAACGTGTGGAGACCAATTGGGTTTTATTTTCAGAGCACATCTGACTTGTTCTCAAGCAATTTAGTTAATTTAATTTGGGAACATGGAGGCAGGTGTAGGTAGGTATGAATAAGTCTTGAAAATTTGTCAGTATGGGTAACAGAATTAGCTTGAGCATCTAAAAGACAAAGTCCAAAATGAGGTGTCTTTAAGTGAAGATGCTTTATTTCACCCCCTTCCTTACCTGAGTCCAGGGGACAGCAGATTCACATGTGAAAATGGTGAGTGCACCTAAGACACTATGCTCAGGGATTTGTATGTGAGATCTGTGTCGAGAGCAGAGGGAGCAGTCTAGTCCAGAGCTTTTCACTTGAAGCCTGTGAAGGGAATTGCGGGTAGGGTTAGTCTGCTGATCTGCCTACCTTCTGTCTGTCTAGAAGGGATACTTTTAAGCAAGGAAGAGGACGCAAGAGAAATCTGGGCACTGATTCTTTACATTAGTGATTCCTATAGATAATGGATTAATAGAGAATGTTCTCAAAAAACCTGTCCAGGGTCACATAAAAACATTTGGTAGTTATATTACTGCCAAGATTACACATTGCCTGTTGGGGTCTGAGCTTGGTGAAATCAAGAGGTATTTTTTTCAGGGACCAATTTTTATAGTTGCACAGCTCCCCCTGGAGCAAAATGAGGTCCTGGGACTTGGCAATGAGGGAGAGAGACTCCCAGGTGTGATGGGGATATGTCTGAGGTATATGACATAACCTAGAAAATCCTGGCATCAGGATGCTATGTCATTTGAGAAGATTCTCTAGAATTTTCACTTTGATTAAAACTGCTTGATTATAATCTTTGATTATAAAATGTTTTGTAATGTGTTCTTTATGAAGCATTCCAGGAATGAGGAGTTTTACATAGCATTTCTAGTGAGATGGATTTTGAGCAAATACACCATATCTGAGTTGTCATGAGTTCAAAATAATTTTTAATACTTTGAAATAGTAACTTCTGACTAATCTTTTTCCAGCTGTAAGACTGTAATGTACTCATTTGAAAGATTAGCTGATATTTTGTAAGGACACCTAAAGTGAACTGTGAATCAGCTTAAAGGACTTAGTAGGACGGCAGGATTTTTATATATCCTACAGAAGACTGAATTGCAGCCTTTGAGAATCCTGTGTTCACACTCCCAGTCACAGCCAAGGGACAGTAAAAATTGTTAATGAACTGTGAAGATCCTATGACTTTCATGTGTCTTAGCTGATTTGATTATTGAACTGTACCTGGTTTTAAAGAGTTTTCTGCCTGAGACAACTGGCACGCAGAGGAATGTGGTCATGGCCTTAGACAACCCTTCTGCTGGCGTTTAAGAGAAAAAGTAGGGAGGTAGCTGGTTTTGAAGACTGTCATGGGTCTCCATTCCTGCTCCCTGGGGGAGAGAGCTGAACAAAACTGGCTGGACTCAGAAGGGCCAGACAGGAGCCTCAGGGAGAATGCTGAAGTTAAGGAAGACAAGATGTAACCTAGCTTTTGTGTCAGTGTTTTCTCCAGTTGCTTTTTCCTGTGGCTTCTAAAGAAGCTGTTCTGAGTTACTGTATCATCCTGCAATGTCTCCAGAGGGATGTCCCTTTCAGATGTCAAACTCATTAGGAACTGCTGAAAAATGAGGCTGGTATACGGTGAAGACATCTAACTGATGAATCCAGGAGAGGTTTTTTTGCATTCAGGTGAACACCCTTGGGACTCTTCCTAACATTAATATGTGATGAAACCTGGGTATATCCCCCTGGTGTCTCTGAAAAGAAATCTGAGTATATAAGTAAAAAGAGAGGTAGGGTGCACACCAGCAGATCGCTTGATCTTGGTAAGAGAAGCTGAAACTTCAGCGAGTGCTGTGGTGTGCACTTACCCTGAGCGTTAGAAGCAGTTTGGTGCTCTAGTTCAGTGGTCTTCAAAGTGGGGTGCACGCACAAGACAATCCAATGGGGTGTGGGAATAAAATCTATTTTGTACCACTAATAAATAATATTTCAAAAATAGTGTTTATTTCATCTTCATCTTTATCTCATCCTTTTCAATTTTTTGGTATATTCTTTACAATATACACATTAGTACAACAGTACATTAATATTAATATAATTAATAAATAAAATTTACTTTGCTGGAAAAGTTTTTACTGATAGATGTTCACAATGAAATCAGGTCTAGCTGATTTCTCAGGTGGAGGAATATTGACCCTTCTGCAAGGCAGGAGAAGGTAAACTCTGTCTGAGAGGTTTGCCTTAGGAAGATACTCTGTAAAGTCAGCCTCTCTGCTGTAGATCTGCCAAGAACACGTAAGTCGTGTCTAAGGGCAGCATGTCACTGGGGAAAGATTTAGAAGAGGGACAATTTCCAACAGCATGGAATAATCTTTGTTTGCATAATGTTTAACTACTTCTTAGTAAATGGTAGTTAAGCTCTCATTATAATAATTTAAAAATTACTGCATTTACTCAGAAACAATGAATTACTGACTAAAAGGACCTAAATACCATAATTCATTCTCTTAAGCAGATAAGTTTCCTGATGGAAACTCAAATCAACATTTATAATAATGAAAACCAACAAACAATGATATATTTTGTTACTAATGCTAAATATTATTCAAAAGAATTATCAATGTACAGCTCTTTTTTTAAAATCAAAATAATAATTTCCTAGGCAGATGAAGTCGTCTCTTATGTATCAACTAGGGCAGAAGCGTGGCCAGTTTCATGCAGTTGTATCAGTAGAAAAAAAAACAGTTTGAAAGACAAATGAGAAATTAAGTAAATGTCTAGAATTAATCAGTAGGATCAATTTTGCAAGGCATCTCTATGAACTTACTGTGGGAAAGAGTATGAATGCTATGAAAATTCTGAACACTACGAATAATTTATTGTTGGTTTAAGTACTTCAGATTCTGAATGCCTGCTTCTGTACAGCTCAGAAGCATAGCTCCTTGTATAGCACTGGAGAGTGTCCTGTAAAAACTCTCTACCAACAAAATGATCTATCTATAAAAAAGAAAAAACCAGTGGAATATTCACTTCTCATCTTCCTCTTGTATTTTAGTCTATGCTGTTGACAAATTGAAATACTTATACCTTATATATTAAACACAGACTGACAGTAGTACACCAAAGTCTACCACAATGCGTGTATATAAAGGCAACCAGGATCACAGCCTATAAACAATCATTTCTAAACTCTTGGCACAGTCAGCTCAGAGAAGAGAAGAGAAGAGATACTGTAGCCTACAACGTGCCCTAGGTTTGGCAGAACTAGGTCTATTGACCTGACAGAGTGAAAGCCAGGACAGCACAGAAGAAAGTCCTGAGGGCACGGCTTATAGAAGTGGGTACTTTCGGCTTATGCCTTTCACCTGCTTCCAGTTGACACTGAATCATGTGGAGAAGTCAATTCTCTGGTTATTTGGGGCCAAAACAGTTTTATATCAATTTACTTATCTTACTATTTGTATATGCTATAGTACAAAATTTGCATTTTGCATTGTACTGGCCTCTTAGTAGTTTCTAGACATATATAGGAGGGTATCTGTGTAATATGCATGATATAGGCAAGTCCATGCTTTACTCGCTTTTGTTTCCAAAAGACTCTTAGGCATAATGCATTAGTTGTTTGATCTGCAGAGTCATGGCATGAATAGTTAGAATAACTCACTTGCTGCTGCTTTGTTTTTAAATTAAGTGAGCAGTCATCTTAAAAGGGTTCTAGAAAATCAACAGCATCTCTTACTACACTTGTTGTAAGAGCAATGCAATTGTATAGAGGATGAACACAGTGATAGACACATGTAGTTATGCATTCCATTGTGTAACTCTAAACAATTTAGGGAGTAAAGAAGCCTGTGAGGTAAATGCACAGCCCAGTAGCAAAACTGCCATTAGCAATATTTGATGGGCTCAAACTGCAAAACACTTTCAGTAGTCACTATCTGCTGTCAGCACTGCTGCGCCCTAGCCTATGCCATGCAATTCTCCTTTGGAGATTTGAGTCAATTTTGCTTCTCCCAGATCCCTCCCACAGCAAATCCCTTCCTGCCCCTTCTCACTCTATCGGTCCTTTGCTGACATGCTGACACTGGCTTTCCATGCTGTTCTGCCTCTGAGGGAGAATACACACAACCCTGTAGTCCTTCACTGTTAGGCAACAGCAGACAGTGTCCAGTTAATAATAAAAGTAAATAACTCCAATTAAATCATAAGATTTTTTTTTTCCCCTCAAAGACACATATTGAACTTGTCTTATGTACCTAAGATTAACAAAACTCTAATCCAGAACTAATCCACATAATAGGTGATGGAGAGGTAAGTAGAAAATGTGTACAGCACTTGTGGCTTGGAAATGGGATCATTAACTGTGCTGACATTCCTGCAGTATTGCCAACTTGATCTTTAGGTGATATCTTGGCTTAAAAATTATGAAATTTTAACTGTAATGAATTTCAGAATTTGTTTCCTTCTGTTTGTTGGCTTTCTAAACTGAAGGAGAACAATTACTTCAAGATTTTTCCTAAGCATATGGCTCAGAACTGTATTAGTTTTTAAAGATGTATTATTTTTATATAATCTCGTTATACCAGCCTTAGGGAAAATACCAATGTTGTGGTTTTGTTTAGTGAGGGGGGGCCTAAGGTGGAAGCTTCTGTAGGAAACTGCTAGAAGTTGCTCCCCTTTGTTTAGTGGACTCGGCCAGGCCTAGGGCGGACCCCCTGCTGGCCAAGGCCAAGCCAATTGGTAGCAGAATGTCCTGTGATAACGCCTCTGCGATAACGTATTTAAGAAGGGGAAAAACAGAAAAAAAAGGGAGAAGACAAGATGTGAAGAAGCTGAGCGGGGGCAGAGGCGCAGAGGGGGAGGCGCAGGCCTCGTGGGCCTTGCAGGCCTCACCCTCTGGCCTCTTGCCAGGCAGCCGACTGGGCCCAACTCGGCCCGGCCCGGTTGCATGGAGTGGAGTGGAGAGGAGATGAGATGGGTGATGTGAAAAGATCCTGAGAGGCGTCTGCCAGCCTGTTGTGAAGAACGAACTTTTCTTGTGAGAGAAACAGCTGCAGACGCCAAGGTCAGTTCAGAAGGAGAGGGAGGAGTAATGTGGCTCCTGGCCAAGATTCCCCTGCAGCCTGTGGCGATGACCATGGTGGAGCGGGTTGTCCCCCTGCAGCCCATGGAGGTCCACGGAGGAGCAGAGATCCACTTGGAGCTTGTGAAGGACCCCACACTGGGGGAGGTGGATGCCTGAAGGCGGCTGTGGCCCCTGGAGGGCCCGCTGGGGCAGCTGGTTCCTGGGGGACTGCACCCTGTGGAAGAGATGACCTACGCCGGAGCAGTTTCGCGAAGGACTGTGGTGTATGGGTGGGACCCCACACTGGAGCAGGGGAGGAATGTGAGGAGTTCTTCCCCCGACTATGAAGCAGCGGCGTACAACATCGCGTAATGAACTGACCGCAACCCCCATTCCCTCTTCCCCGCCCTGTGCTGCTCGGTGGGGGGAAGGTAGTAGAGATAATGTTAAGCTCAGGAAGAGGGAGGGGTGGGGAGGAGGTTTTTTTTTAATCTTGTTCTCTGTCTCATTATCCTGCTAGTTTTAGTAATAAATGAATAGTTTTCCCAAGTCGAGTCTGTTTTTGCCCGTGATGGTAACTTTAAGGATTTCTCCCTGTCCTTATCTCAAACCTCGAGCCGTTTTTCTTCTATTATCTCCCCCTATTCTCTCGGAGGGTGGGGGGAGTGAGAGAGAGACTGCGTAGTTTGGTCCCGATCCGGGCTGAACTACGACAACCAATTATTGTGTGATTTGCATGAGTTGGCAACACTGAAACAGTAGCGTGGTATGGTGTGTTGTATCACATGCTAATATCGCAGTGCTGAGATGACTAATCTGCTGTGTTAATTCTTTGTTCTCTAGGGGATAGCTTGAGAAACCCCTTCCTTGACAATGATAATCTCACAGCTGACTCTTTAAGTATCTTAAATTTTCTTAAAAGCTCACAGAGAATAATGTGACACTATTTTCTGTTCTCTATTGTGGATCTAATGAGAAGTGATGAAAAGAACAGATATACAGCAGACAAAAGAAAACCCACAGGTTAATAATTCTTTTGGATTACTTCATATTTTACACTTTAGCACTCTTCACAGAAGTCTTTGTAGCAATCTTTTAAAGATGACATTCATACCTCCCAAAATAGGAACCACAATGTATCTTTCTTTACCACTTCTGTTAAAACTCACGAGTAATGAGTTAAAACTCATTTTGCATGTTCATTTAATGTTTCAATTGGCAAGTTGAAGGTTTTTATGGTTTTGGAATATGCTGTGATTTATTGTCTTTATGAGTTTATTGTCCAAGATTTAGAGAGCAAAACAGTGGCACGCAAGAGACCGAATTTGGATGGCATTTACCCTTTCCTAAATTTGAGGTAACTTTGCTGATTTTAATTAATAATATTGCAGGTTTATGCTGAGATCATGTCCACATTCAGAAAGCTTTCCTGATTAAAGCTAAACTGAGAGGGCGAGTTGTATTTGTTTAATTAATAGTCTGTAGTTCAAAAGATTATAATTCAAGATGAGATCTCCAAGAAGACTCATCTTTGGACTGGGTTCCTAGTCCACTCAGTGGAAATATTCATGTCAACTACTGTGAGACTAGAGTTCAGGACCTTTGGAAACCCTCATTGGGTTTGTGTTAGTATTAAAGATTTTGAAAGAAAAGCTTCCAATGCCTGGGTATTATCAAGGCAGTGTAAGGGCTGTTCTGGTTTTGTTTGGTGAGGGGGGGCCTAAGGTGGAAGCTTCTGTAGGAACCTGCTAGAAGTCGCTCCCCTTTGTTCAGTGGACTCGGCTGGGCCTAGGGCGGACCTACTGCTGGCCAAGGCCAAGCCGATTGGTAGCAGAATGTTCCATGATAACGCCTCTGCGATAACGTATTTAAGAAGGGGAAAACAGGAAAAAAAAGAAGGAGCAGATGTGAAGCAGCTGAGCGGGGGCAGAGAGGGGGAGGCGCGAGCCTTGTGGGCCTTGCAGGCCTCACCCTCTGGCCTCCTGCCGGGCAGCCGACTGGGCCCAACTCGGCCCAGCCTGGCTGCAAGAAGTGGAGAGGAGATGAGAAGTGAATGAGATGTAAAAAGGATCCTGAGAGGTGTCTGCCAGCCTGTTGTGAGGAACGGCTGCAGACACCAAGGTCAGTGAAGAAGGAGGGGGAGGAGTAATGTGGCTCCTGGCCAAGATTTCCCTGCAGCCTGTGGTGATGACCATGGTGGAGCAGGTTGTCCCCCTGCAGCCCATGGAGGTCCACGGAGGGGCAGAGATTCACCTGCAGCCCGTGGAGGACCCCAAGCCGGGGCAGGTGGATGCCTGAAGGAGGCTGTGGCCCGTGGAGGGCCTGCTGGTACAGCTGTTCTGGAGGGACTGCACTCCGTGGAAGAAATGACCCACGCCGGAGCAGTTTCACGAAGGACTGTGGCCCGTGGGAGGGACCCCACGGTGGAGCAGAGGAGGAATGTGAGGAGTTCTTCCCCCGATGACGAAGTAGCGGCGTAAAACAACGTGCGATGAACTGACCGTGACCCCCATTCCCTCTTCCCTCCTGTGCCGCTTGGGGGGGAAGGTGGTAGAGATAATGTTAAGCCCGTGAAGAGGGAGGGGTGAGGGGAGGTTATCTTGTTCCCTGTCTCATTTTCCTGCTAGTTTTAGAAATAAATGAGTATTTTTTCCCCAAGTTGAGTCTGTTTTGCCCATAACGGTAACTTTAAGGATTTCTCCCTGTCCTTATCTCAAACCTCGAGCCATTTTTCTTATATCATCTCCCCCTATTCTCTCGGAGGGTGAGGGGCGTGAGAGAGAGACTGCGTAGTCTGGTCCCGATCAGGGCTGGACTACGACAGGGCACATGAGACATTCTGAAGGTGGGTATAATGGAAAATTGTGCCTTTTATTCATTAGGTTATTGATCCTGAAACAATAAAATTTGCCTATATTGTAATTTCTTAGATGTGCTGCTATTGCCATGTTTATGATTTTATTTCAATATTTAGGTCACAGACTTCTTCAGAAGCCCTGTCAGGATAAAGGAAAGAGAAGACCAATAACTGTCTTCCAAATGGCTATTTTAAGACAAAGTAATCACTTGTTCTCAGTGGCCGAGAGGGCCCAGAAATCTTTAAATTGGGATGAATATTAGGAAAGACTTTCCGTGCCAAAGGAGGCGGGAGTGGCTGAGTGGATAAGATTGCCTTGTCCAAGAAGAGGTGTATCTTCTTCATGGTGGTGTTGTTTTGTGTTAGGGAAGGGGAACAGGAGCTAGAACAAGTTAGGTGAACATTTGTTGAGATGTTTGATATTCTTGTAAGATCCTCACAGTTCTGCTGTGAAAATTATCACAGTATTCTGGTAAGAAGTTTTAGGAAAACATCTTATTTCAGGCAGCTACTACAGCAAAATATTTATAAAAAAGTAATATATGTACTCCTGCACTCCATTTTCAACTGAAGGAGCAGTGATGCTGAATGCATTTAATTTGGAATTAGAATACTAATTATCAAAAAAAGAAGCCTTCTGAATATTGGGATAATGACTGTTCTAGGGGTTTATTAATGAATCTGTGTGAAGGAAGACAGGGCTGGAAAATGGCTAATCAAAGCACAAGCTATTTTAAAGTGATTCCAATTTTATCTCATGACCTTCACGAAAAATATGCAATATGTGTATCAGTAAATACTCCGCTTTTTTTTTTTTATTTGCTTAGAGCTTCTAAAAATATTTTGTTCTTTATAGTCAGGAAGTAGAGAATACATAACACTTTGGACTAAATAGGGGTCAAAATACATTTTTTATCATTACCTGTATTTGCAGAGCTCTGTCAGTGGTTGAAACCAGCCAGTTATTTTCAAGAAGGGTAAATCTGGGATAACTTTAAAAATCATAGAATGGTTTGGCTTGGAAAGGACCATTTAGTTCCAACCTTCCTTCCATGGTCAGGAGCGTCTTTCATTACATCAGGTTGCTCAAAGCCCTGTCCAATCTGTTCATGTGCTGTTCACAGGTGGTAAAAATAAAAGGGGAAAAAATGCCTACATGGTATTTGTTAGCACGATTTCTGAACATCCCAAATAAACATTTAAATATATTAGAAATTTAGTCTTATTTTACGAGTTTATGAGGCCCAGAATCATCATCATCTCCTTGTTGGTGGGATACTGTATAATGCCCCTTCTTGTTCTCAGTGTCTTACGGGGATGCAATAGCAGTGTGTTTAAGAGGTAAGCTGTCATTCTTTCCCCCAGTATAGGACGCAATGATACTACAATAAAACTAATAATGATTTGACAGTTTTTGCATTCTCCTGTCATATTCTCATTTGTTTCTGTTAGTCACGCAGATACTTTGATTGATGATCCTAACTAAGGCACTTTACGAATCTAAAGAAAAGCAGTTATCTTCTGGAGCCATGGAGACCCTTTACCTGTACTGAAAACCATAGCTGGGGACTGTGAGGTTGGATTATGCTCATAGTTAAAGCTTTTGATATCTTTATGGGATGCAAGACAGGAAGTTAAAATAGTAAGAGTTCACCATCATAAATAGATGTTGACAACATTAGGGCTTGCATTGTCACCTCCTCACAGATTCACAAAAGCTATACTCCATGCAGAGTTTTGTATTCTGCTTAGTGTAACACATTGTGTCAGATGAAATGACAGAGCTCTGTGTGCAGAACTTCCTACCTCATGGGCATTAGTTCTGTGTATCACTGAATTCTGCCAGCTCCTGGTCAATGCAGTAGAAAATTAAAGTACTCAGCACCTTACAGAAATTCTCAGTTTCTTATGGAATAGTGGTCTTGTGGTTTTTTGTTGTTCTGGATTTTTTTTGTTTGTTGGTTGTCTGTTTGGGTTTGATTTTTTTTTAACATGGGAATCTCTGTATTTTAAAATTCTGCTTTGATTTTTGAAAGTGGTCTTGCTTTTGCTTTAACTATTTGGGTTTGTCTCTGTCAAATTTCTAATACTTTCAGCATTCCATGGACAATCACGCAGCACAAGTAAGTCAGGAGATCCTTGGCTGCTATGAGAGGGGGAGGAGGAAATACAACAACAGTGAGATCAAATAATCCCACTTCACTTTTTTTTTTTGTCATGGAAAGTCAGCTAAAAGCTACAAAAAAAGTAAAAAAAGGTCTGTTGCATTAGGTTGCCTTGTGTGTGTTATCCTCCATTCTGTTATGTGGTTATTTTTCAGTAAACCTTGTTAGGAAACACTTTTCAAAAGGATTTTGATCTGAAATGCTGTTTTGGCAAAAGCTGGAATATTTTCTCAACTTGTTTGTTTTAAAAAAAATTCTTATGGGTTTTTAATGAAGTCCAGAATGACATTGTTGTTCAAGAGAAAAAAAGTCTAGTATCAATAATAGCGCAGTGATCCAGATTAACTTTGTAGAGCTGTTTTCAATAGTCTGGCTTGAGTAAGACACAGAAAGGGTTTATATACGTTTCCTCAAGCAAAGAGAGAACTGAGCAGAATAGAGGCGTGAAACTAGGTCTCCTTTATAGTCATACTGAAGAATAAGTCTCTCTCAAATGTTTTTTGGAGCTCTCGTTTCACATAGATAAATGCTCATAATGCTGGGAAAAGTAAGACTGATTCTGGAAGTGGTGGGAAGATCCTATGTGCTTATTTTTGGCCCACTGAAATGTTCATTCAGTAGTATGAAATCAAATAGTTCCAACACGTGTGACTAGGAGACATTTATTTATTATCAAGTCAAACTCCAGGGAGATCCCTAGACACTTAATTACCCTGTCTGCCTCCTCCCTTTTCCTACCTCCCCTTGCTCAGCTTTTGCTTAGCAAGTTTTGATTGTGTGTAGGTGTGGAATAAATATAACTGCTGAAACATTGCATTTTAATGGACTGTTGTTTACTACCTAGTTTTAGATTTTAAGATGACAATGAAAATCTGCATATATTCTTGTGTGTTTTTATGGAATCACAATAAAAACAGTACTGATCCTATTTCAGAGCTCATCCTTTTAATGTCTAAGCTGGTTTTGCCAAGTCTCACTTTTCAGACACAAACATTTTATAATTAATTCTAACACAGTACTTTATCCTTTTATAACACCTGCTGTCTCTAAGGTCTTTATCTAATCCACAGAAAGTAACAATTTTAGCCTTATCCCTTTGGGGTAAGTAATAACAAATATTTTCTTGTATAGCTTCCTTTTTTTTTTTATTGGGAAGCTGAGAAAAAAGTGTCTCTCCATCTCAAAATCTTCACTCTCTTTGGTTTCACAGTGGTTTGGTTCCAATGATTTGTTTCTTCCAGGCACTACACAGCAGGGTCTTGAACTTTAGAGCCATAAGCTGGAATACAATTCAAAATGTTTTTTACCAGAAACCATGAGCACTTGAAATAAAATAGAATTTCCATTAACATGTAGTAAAAGTTTTCTTTTAGCCTGAATACTAGAGGGCAGTATAGCTGAAGCAAACCCTGAAGTTTTAACATGGGAATCAAAACGTTCAGTAGCCTGTTTTGATGGACAAGGCAGAATAAACAGCAACCCATAGCAGATCTGCGTATTGGGGATTATTGAAGAGTGAATGAGAGAAGAGCTTTTACCTGACCTGATTAGCTCGCACACCCGCTGGTTGCTCTCCCCGCAGCATTACACTCCCTAGGTCTTGACTTTCCCACAGAGGGGTCACTGCTGCCCTAGGAAGGCTGGGCAGAAGGTCATGTTGATTCATATTGGGTTGCTGCTCACAGTTGCCCATCTCAAGTGTCACCAGCCAAGGTCCCTGAGCATCCCCCAGTATCCATCTCCTTGATTGGATCTCCAGGATCTTCCCTGACTTCCAGGATCTCTCCTCCAGCCAAGATCTTAATCTTCTTTCCAGGCCCCTTCTTCTTTCTGAGACCACCTCCTCTGTTCAGCAACACTTCTTTCTGGCATCAGCAGTTTTCTCCAGAACCCAAAAACCTAATTTCCTAGTCTAAATAGTCTCTGTGCAGAAGCACTACACGTGATCAGTCTCCTGATTGGTGACTGTCTCATGTCACCATATTAATAGGAGGGTTAAGCACATGCCACTTTTTTTCAGCCCAGGTGTTACTGAAATTTGCTCCTAGCTCGTACCAGTTGCAGATAGCAAGTAGCGGGCTTCTGCTTGAGGACTTGGAAGTTCAGTTTTGGATATTCATTCTCCCCTTGCCCCAACACATACACCCGATTATCAGCTGCCTGTTGGCATTCACAGTTCAAGCTTTTTTTTCACCTATGATGCCCATTTACATTGGGTAAACCAGGGAAAGTCTAGTATTACAGGCTTCAGGATCCCCCTTGCTATTTTCACCCTAACTATTCTCCTAGCTATAATATTCTTAAATCAAATTGGATTTGTATCTGTGGAAACTGTTTGCACTAGGATTTCTTGTTTGTAAACAATCTGTTGTCTCTTCTCTTTGGTTTTTTGTCCTAATCTCAGCCATTTAGAAATTATAACAGAATATGAGTTTTTTATATTCTCCTGGGCATGTTCCCCAGCCATCCTTCACATCCAATGCATCTCTCCACTCTGCGCACCTTTATTAATCTCAGCATTTAGCTGTGTTAAACTACCTTTTCTGGTCTGAGAAATGATTGATACTCTTGGGTGAATTTTAATTGCATTGTACAGGGATGGGATCATGTGATTCCTATTAACATTTATGGGAGTCGTATAATTAAATCCCTGCACACCACAATGAAAATTTACCCTACTATCTCCTTCCCTTTGTTGGGCAGTTGTATGCCATGTAGTTGGAGTAGTTAGAATGGATTAAAAGAAATGCAGAAATACCACTCTCCTTTCTTCCTTTCTCCCCCTCCCCGGGAATTGCTCCTTTTAAGGGGGGAAATTCTTAGGAAATTCTCCCTTGTCAGCACTGACTATGCCAGAATCAGGATGTGAGTTACGAGTGCAGAAGGCTATTTCTTGCAGTTATCTGATGCTGTCATACTTCCAAGACTTGCGTAACTTGGATGTTCTCCCAGCAACTGCCATGGAGCTCCACAGATGACAGATTAAGTTTAATTTAGCGCCCCGACATAATGGAAGGAGGTCAAGGTTTTCACTTTATTTTGGTTGTTGATTTGAAGCCACCCAGGTTGATAGTAGCCAGAATCATTGCTATGTGATGAATTTGCAATTGCTTGTGAAAGGAACCCAATATTCTTAATAGAGTTCCAAGTGGACAGGTGCCCACATGGCAATTAGCAGTGAAGGACTTAGTGCTGTTGCAAAGAAGCCAGAGATTAAAAAAAAAGAGTTTGGGCTAGACAGACCTCTGACCTGAGGTCATGATTGCTCACAGTAAATGGTGAAAGCAAAATACTGGTGTAGTAAAGAAAGTTTTAGAGTCATTGCATATGCTACCTTCATATTATGGCTAAATTAGGTTATTTTGCTGGTGCAATTATGGGCTTTCAGAGACAGTCACCTTTTTATTTGTATATTGCAAAGAGAATGGGTAAATAGCATTTATTTCCTTCTCGTTATAAAAATCAAACTGGTCTCACTATGATTTTTCCATTTCTTATTAGCTAGTTCCTTCCTGCAAAAGGAACAGTTTTGTCCACTGCAAGAGGAATATTCCTATTTCTCATCTACATAAACTGTAACTTATCTTCTGATTTGAATAAGCAATGCCTTAGCAGTCATCTGCTATGAGATGCTGAGTCATTTGATTGCTGCTTCTGCAGACTTTTGCTGACTTGAGCGATGCTTCAGCTCTTTGCTTCCTGGTCGAAACGAAGACCTGAATCAGAAGTGGCAGCAGCAAGTTAAATACTGGGAATGCATTTTTAATTTAGAAAAGCCTTCACTAAGAACAAGTTTTTACACATTCCTAAGTCACAACGAGCTTCAAGGAATTTGTATGCATCTTTTATTTCCACCTGATTGCTCAGATCTTTTCATATATATATGTGTATGTGTGTGTGTGTTTGTGCTTATATATATACATTCATGCACACGGATGTTTATCTATTTACTTTAATATTTTTTAAATTTTTGTTTTATAAATCAGGGTCCACATTAAAAAATCTGTGCATGTTATAAAAAAAATTAATCTGTAAGATTTAATTCCAAAAGTGCACCTACAATTGATTTGCATAGGCAGAACCAACATAAGGCAAACTGGATCTTGGTCTCTTGAAAATGCAGTTCATAATTTTTAAAGGTTGTACAGATTTGTCTTTGCTTTCCCAATTAAGACTGGAAGTTTGGTTTATGTAAACTGCATACAGATTGCATACCTTGATATGACAGTGGGAAAGTATACGGATAAAATGTTCTAAACCTATTTCTTTTTTTATGAATCTGACTTAACATTTTGAAGCAATGCAGTGTAAAAACTAGGGTAATTGTGAAGAAAGCTTTCCTAGAGTGTGATAAAAACAAAATGGAAATTCCTGAGTGAATACTTGAAAGAAACCTGAAAAGGCTATTAGCAAGCAGATCTGCTTGCTGATTCCACATAGATTAATGTAAGAGTTGACATAAATAATTTTTATTGTTTAAGTTCTTTCATGCAATCTCTTTCAAATCCCCACAAAAATATTTATTCTTCTGATAATATGTCCTGTTTCTCCGAATGTTACTATAGCTGTCATTGGTTCTCGTAATGAATAGGTGTGTGTTAAAAGTCCTCCTTCAAGTACACAGGAACTTCATTGTCTGTCTTTAATTTCTGTTGATCTTCGGTGTTAAATCATAATTAATTTTTAAGACTGAGATTTTTGTATCAGGATTTTGACCAAGTAGTAGGAATCATACCTCAAATACAGTTATTAAAATATTCTGGTTCTTCAGTAGAGGGCTAGTACATATTACAGCAATTGCTTTTATTTCATACAAAAAGCAAGCCTTGCCCTACGGTCCTCTGATATCAGTTTTCTAATGATTTGGTCACTTTTTGGTCTGTAATTCAGATAGTGTTGTAAACATTTACCCATCTGAATTCAACTCTAAATAAACGAGCCTTTACCAGTTCAACAGTGGCCAGTGACTTTTACTCAGTGCTGTGTTTAGTCACACATACAAATCTTAAATTCTGATCTTAAGTGATAGTAAGTAAACAATACTTCCAATCTTTTTCTTGTGAATCCATCTCCCATTATATCAAGTATATATGTTGTGTAAACTTCCTTAATGTGTGTTGTCATATCTAGTATTTCACCTTGAACTTTTAGTGAAAGTGGTAACAGCTATCAAAGCCTGTTTTCAAAAGCCTCAGAACTTAATTTTCAAGTCAGTTAATGATTTCAGTGCACTTAATAATCCAGTTGGCCACAGAATAATGAATGTACAAATCATTAGTCATTTTATTTGAAACTTCCTCTTTAGCCAGTTTTGATTTACTTTTGGTAAGCCATAGTTTATTAAACTAGGACCTAGTGAGTTAATGGTCACTAATATACAAAGCAATATTTACTTTTATTTTGCAAGTATTGCTGTAAAATATTTTAATTACATTTCTGGCTGGAGAAGACTTTTTCTGTGAAAAGAGTTGAATTTCACCCTTTGGGATTTCCGTTGCATCATGCTGGAAACTAATACTCTTCTCTTCTCTTAATGGATCAAAATGTGTGTTATTAACATAGTGAGCTCAAAAAAATACTTGTAGTTATGTCTTCCATTAACACCTTCACCTAACACAGGTCAGCTGTGATTATATTCCTGCTAACAGAGGGAGGCACTTTTTTATAATATCTTCACACTTAAGTAGTTCTCTTTTTTCCATGAAAAAAGGCATTGCATAGTATGACTTGGGTTCCCAGAGTCCTGCTGCTGACGGGAATCTGTTCCTATTTGCAGTGTGAGGAGATGGATGAGATGATGAAAAATGCCCAGTAATTCTGATGGTACGTTCTGTAAATGCGTGGATTTGTTAGAGAACACAAGCAAAGCAGATATATATTTTTTGCTGATTCACTTCCATGTGAGGATGTCTTCTATGGTAATGCTGCCTTTGTTTTTCCTTGAAAAAAAAGATGCAAGAATAAGTGTAAGCATAAAATGTGATAAAGATGAATTAATAGACTTGCTACTTGCGAGGCTGCCAGGACTCATCTGCTTATGTTACTGAAATAAATTTATGTTACTACCTTTTGTGTTAGCATGGAAGGACTGATTAAACTACAAGGGAGTGTATTGAATTCTGTTCTAGCTGAGGTACCCTGAACGGCTTTGTTACCTACAGATACACGTAGCTACTCTGCATTGCAGTGTTGAGGTTCTTAAGCTAAATTAACTAGCTAAGATACAAAAAAAAAAAAAAATACAACTGTGCAAACAGTTTCACAGATACAAATCCAACAAAAAGAAAAATCCAACAAAAAAAAAATGCACAGAAATGCCCACACCTGCTCAATGAAAGACAATTTACTCTTCTTGGATAGCCTGTTTCAGGGCAAGGTGAATTTGGCCATGCTGAGCTCTGTGCTATTACTCCTAGTTAGCTTGGTACGCAAGCCACTTCATTCACAGCCAGCCTGGGCATCTTCAGACTATCCTGCAGACTGCAGTGTGATCTTCAGATAAAACAGGGATGATGTGGGAACCAGAAAACACCAAATTCAACTTTCCAAACCTAAAGTAACTTATAAGGGCCAGCACTTTTATGATAATACATATCTTTAACAAAACAAGTGACTCTTACAAGGACTGAGATGTTCAGTATGTTGTATGGCAATACGTTGGTGGTTTAGTTCAAAATGGAAGGGAAAAATTAATATTGTGTGCATCAGAAGAGAAGATGCTTTATTTAACGCTCTGATGACTCTCATGATAGAGTCATCTGCGGACCCCCCAGACTACCAGTTTGCTCACTTTCAATTTGGCCACAGAAAGAAGAGGAACATCCAGATGAGTCTGGCAAATGTGCTTCACTGATTCTGTGCTGGATATTTAACAATGCTCTAGAAGTGCTCAAAATTAGTGTTTTTAAAAGAAAGATATTCATCATTTGCTTTGTCCAACAGAGATTTAGGACTGCACCCAATCTTAACTTTCTCCACAGTGCATTGTGCCTGGCTTCTTAAAACAAAACACCTCTCCACTCCCCATTTAGCAAAAACACTCCCACAGTAGCCCCTTCATTTGGTCCCAGACCCAGATTTTCCTCTTTTCCTTCACATAGCAGATCATAGTCAGATTCCTAATATTAGAAATTTATTCAGTTGGTGCTAAACCAGTCAAAGTGGCTTCTTTATGATCTGTGCTGAACTCCTTTCAGAAGAACAGATCTACATCATGTGTGAGGGAAGGCCAGAAACAAATGTTTTGTTGGAGCATGTCTGGGAGGAGAGATGGGCTGTTGCTTTGAGAGCTTACAGAAATCTGTAAGCGCAGACAGTGGAATACTTCAAGTTAATCTATTTCAGGGTTTGGTCCATAGAATCATAGAATTGTTTAGATTGGAAAAGATGTTTAAGATCATCAAGTGCAATCATTAACTTAGCATTGTCAAGTCCACCTCTAAACCATGTCCCCCAAGCACCACATCTACACATCTTTTAAATACCTCCAGGGATGGTGACTCCACCACTTCCCTGGGCAGCCTGTTCCAGTGCTTGACAACCCTTTCAGTGAAGATAATTTTTCCTAATAGCCAATCTAAACCTCCCCTGCCGCAACTTGAGGCTGTTTCCTCTTGTCCTGTCACTTGTAACTTGGGAGAAGAGACCAACACCCACCTCACTACAATCTCCTTTCAGGTAGTTGTAGAGAGCGATGACGTCTCCCTTCAGCCTCCTTTTGTCCAGACCAAACAACCCCAGTTTGCTCAGCTGCTCCTCATAAGACTTGTTCTCCAAGACCCCTCACCAGCTTCGTTGCCCTTCTCTGGACACACTCCAGCAACTCAATGTCCTTCTTGTACTGAGGGGCCCAAAACTGATACAACTGATATTTCTGATACAAGCCAGAATGCTATTGGCCCTCTAGAGCCACCTGGGCACACTACTGGCTCATATTCAGCTGGCTATCTACCAGCACTCCCAGGTACTTTTCTGCAGGGCAGCTTTCCAGCCACTCCTCCCTAAGCCTATAGTGTTGTATGGGGTAGTTGTGACCCAAGTGCAGGACCTGGCACTTGGCCTTGTTGAACCTCATAGAGTTGGCCTCGGCCAATCGATCCAGCCTGTCCAGACCCCTCTGCAGAGCCTTCCTACCCTCAAGCAGATTGACATTCCTGCCCAACTTGGTCTCATCTGCAAACTTACTTAGGGTGCACTCAATCCCCTCATCCAGATCATTGATAAAGATATTAAACAGAATTGGCCCCAATACCGAGCCCTGGGGAACAGCGCTTGTGACTGGCTGCCAACTGGATTTAACTCCATTCACCACAACTTTTTGGGCTTGGCCATCCAGTCAGTTTTTTGCCCAGTGGAGAGTATGTCCGTCCAAGCCATGAGCAGCCACTTTTTCCAGGAAAATACTGTGGGAAACAGGCTTTTTTATCTAGGTAGACAACATCCACAGCCTTTCCCTCATCCACTAAGTAGGTCACCTTGTCATAGAAAGAGACAGGATAGTAAAGCAGGACCTGCCTTTCATAAACCTGTGCTGATTGAACCTGATCGCCTGGTTGTCCTGTATGTGCCACATGATGGTACTGAAGATGATCTGCTCCATAACCTTCACCGACACCAAGGTCAGACTGACAGGCCAGTAGTTCCCCAGATGCTCCTTCCGGCCCTTCTCGTAGGTGGACATCACATTTGCTAACCTCCAGTCAACTGAGACCTCCCTGGTTAGCTAGGACTGCTGATAAATGATGGAGAGTGGCTTGGTGAGCACCTTCACCAGCTCCCTCAGTACCCTTGGGTGGATCCCATCCAGCCCCATAGACTTGTGTGTGTCTAAGTGGTGTAGTGGGTCACTAAACATTTTGCCTTGGATTATGGGGGCTTCATTCTGCTCCCCATTTTCCAACTCAGGGAGTTGGTAACCTGGAGAACAACAGGTCTTACTGTTAAAGACTGAGGCAAAGAAAGCATTAAGTACCTCAGCCTTTTCCTCATCCTTTGTCACTGCGTTTCCCCCCATATCCAATAATGGATGGAGATTCTCCTTAGCTCTCCTTTTGTTGCTAACATATTTATAGAAATATTTTTTATTGTCTTTTATGGCAGTAGCCCGATTAAGTTCTAGTTGGGCTTTGGCCCTCCTAATTTTCTCCCTGCATAACCTCATGACATCCTTGTAGTCCTCCATATGTGCTAGAACAGAATGAAGTAAGACTTACTCTGGAAGAGAAGGAGATAAAAACAACTATGCCTTCTAAATGGTTTTATTTATCATTCACTGCTAGATAGGCACTTAGGCTCGCTGAGCTGATGAAGATAGTAGATAAGGAGCAGCTGGGGTCAACATAGCTTCAAGAAAACCTTAAGACAGGTGCTCTTTTTTTTATTTACATACACTAAATGTAACAATAACAAAACATTAAAATATACAAGATTGTCTTATGTTAAACTGTTCAAGCTGTTGAAGAAACATGGATTGGTTTCCAGAAATCTGATGTATCTCTCTGAATCATGACAGATACCCGTGTAATAACTATTTAACTTCTGCACTGAAAAAAAAACCAAAGATGATCTGGGGCTTTGTGTAACTGCCTCTGCCTTGCTTTCTGCCAGCAGAGTAGGCCAGCCATATCTTTTGTGACTTTTATTAGCACAAATGAAGTTAACTGAAAGGTTTGATTTCTGCAAAGCAGTGTGTGCATATTTAGTAGCACAAATGATTTAGAGCTATTGTTAAATCCCTTGAAGCATGCAAATTTTTGTTAAGCTTGATTAATATTTGTTAGTTCCATATGTTCAAAATCGTTCCATTTTAGACTGTCTGTTGTTCAGTAAGAAATTAATTTCCAATTTAATCTTTCTATCTACAGTGTACAGTCTTTACAGGTACAGTCCTACAACAAGATTTTATCAGTGATTTTTTAAGATAGTAAATTGTACTGTGCATATTAAAATACAGACTCATTTTCAAGATGATGTGCCACAAAGCTAATGGCCTTCAACAAAAAGTAGCTCTGTGCCATCTATACATATATTTTAAGTAATATTCCTACACTTTCATAAAGTACATCTGGATAACTTAATTATAATTTAAGAAGTCTCAGTGTCTATGGACAGCAATTTCTCTCTCAGCAAAAAGCTTTTCTTAAAGCTCCAGTTATGTGAAATATAGAGCTTAGAAGAGTTTTGCTTTGAATTTTAGCCCTTGTAGTTGCAAATAATATCTCCAAAACCAAACTTTAAAGGAGTGTGAAAGAAAACAGAAAATTAAACCCATTTGTTTAAATTTTATCTGTGTGCATACAGACCTAGGTTCACTCTTGCTGAGCATCTGCACTTTGCCATGTCTATTAGCCAAATTAGCGGTCATTTTAAGAACTCACATCCTGATGAACAAGGGCTTTTGGATTTCTGCTTCTCCCTGTGTAGAATCGAGGTCTGTACATTTCTGGATAATGCAGCTAATCTAGTATCCAGTCCTGTAGCCATTTACAGTAAATATCTAGTTCAGGAATTTGAGCATTGCCATCTGTGATTAGCAGCTTTGCAAAGAAGCTTCTTACCATAAGGTATGAAGCGTTAAAATTAAGTTCTTTTTTTTTTTTTTTTTAATTAGCCTGTCCATTGATAGCAAGAGTTTGTATCAGTACATTCTGTACAACAGGATTTTTTTTCCACTGGCCAACATTGAGAGCAGACCTAGGTTTTTTTTGGCTTTACATGTAATAACAACAACGGAGAATTAATTGTGGGATACAATTCTGTTGTTTTCATTTTTGTTGTAATTAATAACATCAGATAAACTTTTCTGTATATATTTTTAATTTTTTTTAACAGAAATTTTTTTATTCAGTCCACGGTTGCAGAATCATTTAACTGAAAGGTCAAAATAGCAATTGCCAGATTTGCATGAACTTATAAATGTCAGAGGTAGGTCCAGTCTGGGTTGCTATTTCAAGTTATTTTGTATGGGACTTTTGGTGTTAAATATCTGCATTTTTCACACACAAGGGGTCTTGGGTTGATTGGTTTCCTTGGCAACAGCTCTTTGCTCTGATTGCATAAGCACACTGGAGTGGTGCAGAACAGATTACTACAGAAACACACTAGAATTAGTCTGATGTAATGGGATGTTGTTTGAGCTGTTACTGAGTTCTTAATTCCATTATCCTTTATGTTATTTCCATTAATACTGCATTGTAGTGAAATAATAAGTAGCTTTCTTAAGACTAATCAAATTTCCTTAACAAATGAGTTGTTGGCTTCTGAAATAAAATTTTTAAATGAAGCGAAGTAACCTAACAAGACTCTGAATAAAATGTACTGTCATGATTGGTGCAGAAGAACACTTGATTCTTGGCGAGTTAGCTTGCAAGATAAAAATATTTATGCAGCTTAAATTTATGTTGATGGATTGTCTCAGTCATCTGTTCCTCTTAGTCCATGGAAGAGTTCCCTTGGGTATTTTTACCAAATTCTCTATGTCAGTCTCTGATAATCTTTAGAATATGTGTATTTTAATAGGAGTTACATTAATCTGAAGTTTATGATTAAATCTAAAACAGTAGAGAGTTATATCAATCAAGTGGGATATAGGCACAACAGTGGATGTTGTGTTTTTGAGATGAGTGAATTTGAAAGTAAAGGACATTAGCTGCAAAAATTAGAAGAAATTGCATGCATGTGTTGTCAACTGCCACGTGCCAGGTTGCTGCCCTGTTGCGCTGGAGGCTTTTAAGTTTTCTGGAGTCTTGGGAAGCTCCTGAGGCACAGTCCCCAGCATCATCCCTGTGCTGAAATAAAAGCATTTGTGGTCAATCCTAGGATCTCTGGCTGTGGAAATCTGTAAGGCTGTGCTTGCATTAACTAACATGGCAGTGCAAAAGGAGCCAATCTCTGGAGTCAAACATTGCTGATGTCCTCGTGTCCATGCTGCCAGCATTTCCCTTGTTTGGACTAGCTTACTAACAATTCAAGTGGATTAGGTGCGCTCTGTGGCATGGCTTTGGGGTTTTTTATGTCCAAAAGGAGTCTGGTTGCATGCACTGAGACCTCTTTATGATCAACATATAAATGTGCCTCCTTAAAATAAATGGGAGCAGCTGAAAGAACAGCTCTTTAGAAACACTCTCCTCATCAAAACCAAAACCCCTGAGGAACAACACCCTAAACATCCTCCAGAGCCCCAGCGATGTGGTCATTTATGTGTTCATAGATCAGCTAGTCAAAGGACATCTGAAAGCTGAACTGACCAGAAAGAAAACCTTTAGGCAGGGAGAAAGAGAATCCTGTCTAACTGATAAAACGCGTGTATACGTTTGAACAAAGCAGCAGATCCTTACGTGTTTTCCTTAGCTTATTTTCTTCACCTCTTTTTGAATGTGATTAGTATTAGTGAGAGTGACTGGTCCCCTTGCTATTCCCTTTTGAGTCACAGGACACTTTCTTATTCCTTTGTGTAGCCAGTTTACCACATCCGTGGTCTGATAATTACAGTAGATTCTTGTGTAAAGGCAGCAGATCTGTATTCTTTTCGTTTTCCTGTGACATTGAGAATCTCAGTTCCTTTCAAGTCATTCGCGCTTTGAGGGCTCTGAAACCCAGCAATACTTCAGGTCTTTGTTTCGCTTTTGAGGAAATTCCAGTCCTCCTAGCCTCTTTCCTTCAGAGGAACTTCCCAAGAGGGATTTTCTGACGTATCTCATTATTCTGAGGCGCTTCCACTTAAATAGGTCTTCTTAGCAAGAGGTCTTCTTGGCTAGCAAGAGACATGACACAACCTTGGTCAATTCTGTCTACCCAGAAGTATTCAGTGAAACAGCAATTTCTTTAACACAGACAGGTTCTGTAAGCAAGACACAGGCAGCCATACCACACCCATCATCTATCATCTAGATGATCCTGAAAATCACTAAGGTTAAATACTGGAAGTGTTATTTTGAGTCAGCTTCAGAGATTCAGATAGAATATTATCAATATATAGGATAATGACAGCATGTATTATAGCACATGCGAAAAGCTCTGTCAGCATTTGTGTTTATTCAGAAAGTTTGTTTGCAACTTTAAACATTTTGCCTGAACCATGTCATTGATGCAGATGTTGGAATAAGGTTGTTGTGGTTTAGCCCGAGTCACCACACAGTTTCTTGCTCACCCCCCCTCTCCCCAGTGGAATGGGGGAGAGAATTGGGAAGAAAGGAAAACTCTTGGGTTGAGATGAAGACAGTTTACTAGAACAGCAAAGGAAAATTACAATAATAACAAAATATAAGGATACTAAAATATGCAAAGTGAACAATGCACAGTTTCTCACCACCCGATGTCCCAATGACCAATACAGCCCATCCCAAGCAGCGATCACGGAAACAAAACTGAGCAGCAAGCAAAGGAGTGAGAGCGAGAGAGATATCGATGCCCCTGTCTCGGGCAACCCCCACTTACATACTGAGCATGACGTTTATGGCATGGAATACTCCCTTTGGCCAGTTTGGGTCAATTATTCTGTCTGTCTTTCTCCCAGCTTCCTGCACCTGCATAATAGTGAGACCTGGAAAGCCGGACAGTATCCTTGGTGTCTTTAGCAATAACTCGTATCATCAGTGTGTTTATCAACATTCTTCACATCCAAAATCCAAAACACACTGGCTACTGAGAGGAAATTAACTCCATGCCTGCTGAAACCAGGACAGTTGTTTTTACTCTCTCTGCTTTTTGTGACTTGGTTTATGGAATAGCCCATTAACAGCTGTACTGGCACAACTCAGCAGATGACAAGCTGTAGCATAAGGGCAAGAAATGAACTGCAGGTAAAGAAAACTGCTTAAACTGCTTTCATACAGAGAAAAGAAATGTGAAAAAGCCTATGTTGAAAAGAAATGTTGATTTCCATATAAGAACAATAGGTAGAAGCAAGGTAAGGGACTAAGACTCTGGCTGTTTGCTTACATATGTATATATATAAGAAAGGCAATGCTCAAAAATTTTTCAAAGATTATCAATAACTGTCTTACTTTGTTATGACTTGAAAAAACTTGTGTTGTGCTATGACACTAAAAACCTAAGAACGTTACAGTATATTACGAATATTCTGAAGGCATATATTACACTGTTAAAAAATGAACAAAAAATAGTGAACATATTAAAAACTAATTAATGTTCAATTTCTTTTCCACACATTTTATACAGTATTTTTAATGATCTATAAGCTAATTAGAGAGTATCACAAAACTAAACATGATTAAAAATCAGTTATTTTACTTAAAATGACTAAAAATTACAGGGCTCCTGTTGTAACTGCTCAAGACAATTTCATTTACGTAGGATTTTGTTAGGAAAACTTTTGCATTGTCATTTAGATGTTTCAGAACAGTTTTCTCAAAGCTAATGCAGTTATGTTTTGTCATTCCAGCTCAGACTGTCATGTATTCATGAGTTAGCTATTTTTCCAGAGGTGCTTTGTCCTTGGGAGAGTGTGGGCTTCAGTCTGCTAAGACTTTACTCAAAGATGAGTACTGGTTCTCCCCCTCTGCCTCAGTGCACAGTTCATTTTGTTGGTTTAGCCTGAACTTCCTTGAGCAGAGAGTCTTTCACTGTGTATTCATACAGGGACCATCTCAAGAAAGCTTTGGTTTTGATTGGCATTTCTTGGTGATGATGTGATACAAATAAATAATGACATTGTACCAGTCATGAGGAAGAGTGGGAAGAGTTGACCTTGAAAAGTATTCACAAATTATAAACTGTATTCAGAATTCTCAAATGTGCAGCTTCCAAATATTATTATTGTTTATCATTGTTTATTATTGTTTATTGTTTAAGGTGATGCAGCATCTGCTCGAAAAAATTAATTTGTGTGTATGTCACAGCTCAGTCAGAAAATGTATCTTCTTAGCTTTTGATGAATATCAATTTTGTTGGAAAAAATCAAATGACAGTTGCAATATTTTACAACCATCCTTTCCATGCCACCCATTCGCACGTCAGGCTGATCCTCTGACTTAGACCAATACAAATCCAAAGCAGCAACAACTTAGTGAACTTACATCTACTTGAAACTTGTGACTAAGAGAGAGGATTTAGCCTGTCTGTGCCAGCAGAGGACTGGGAGTCTTAAGTTGCCTTTCAGCCATCCACAGTACAGTTGTGCTGTTGAAAGGCAAATGCCTTATGCAGCACACCATAACTCTGCCTTCTCTTCCCCTGTTAAGGACAGGGTAGACACGGGCATTGAAGCTGTATGGCTGCAGCTCAGTCATTTTCTACCCTCTCCAGGCAGAACAGGTGGGTGAAATGTGTTCTCCCTCTGGATTTCTCCTCTTCTTTCTTGGTTATCAAATCTTACATCTAAGTTCCCAGCATGTAGGGTAGGACTTAATCTCTTTCTATCCCTAAGGGAGTTTAAGTTAGTTGAAAGACATTGTATATAATTTTCCTGATTATTTTTCCTTTGTCTTTGTAACAATTTTATAAAAATAAAGATTAACAATAGAGATTGAGATCAAGGTTGATGGCATGTGGAAAGTCAGTGAGGAAGGGAAAGAACGGGTAACTCACCGGAGGAACTGGGTTGGTTGCTGCTGCAGTGAGCACTGCAAGTTCACTGTGCCTTTCCTTCTGCATGAGTAAACTGTATCGCATAAAATGCAGCCTCTTCAAAGGCAACACCAACGTTTCTCTGAAGGATCCTGAAGGGATAAACTAGCCTATTCAGACGTCTTAGTATTAGAAAAAATATAAAGGCATAAAGAATATAAAAGTAAATTGCACATTTTAGCTGTTAGACGGACTTAAGGATGTGAAGAAGTTATGTCTGTAGCAATGAAATGGACCTGAAGAAATATTTGTCAAGTCCCTTCTAAAACCAGCAAGGTCAGCTACAAGGACTATATTATTTATCACAAATTGCTGAAAAAAAATCTGTTATTAATGGCTGTGAAATCTGACTTTGCACAATTTTCATAAATGAAAAATTTCATCAATAGTGTCACATTGATTAATATACCACGTGATTAAGAACAAAGATATTTGGCCAAATACCATTGTAGCTTGATGAAAAAATGTAATACTGTCTTTAGTTCATTAACACCGTATGCTTCTATTGACAGTTCAAGACGAATAGGTTTTAACTGTTCAGAATAATACCTTTGCCCTTAAAATGACTGTCGATACTGAAAGCTGACTATTGAAATTAAATAGAACCCCATTATAGCTGTTATCACTCAGTGACTTCCAAATCGACTTTGGTCATTTTATAATTAAAATTTTTATCTTTTAGAGTATGTGGAGGCTACTAAATGCAGTTGTGTTGTCCAACCATCTTCAAAGAAATTTCTCATTGTAGGACTCTTCAAAGATTCTTCAGTAAATCTTTGCCATTCTTTTTTTTTTTCTTTTTTTTTTTTACTATACAAGCATAAACAAGTTCTGATGATAAAGCAAGGAAAGTTTCATAATGCTATTAATATATATATCACACATTATCAGTATTTATGGGTTATTGTGGTGGGTTGACCTTGCCTGACTGCCAGGTGCCCACCAACCTGCTGTTTCACTCCTCCTCAGTGGGACAGGGGGAGAAAATCAGATGAAAAACTTGTGGGACAAGATAAAGACAGTTTAATGAAGAAAAGCAAAGGCCATGCACAGAAGCAAAGCAAAGCAAAAAGATTTATTCTCGACTTCCCATCTTCAGAAGATGTCTAGCCATTTCCTGGGAAGTAGGGTTTCGTACGCATAGTGATTGCTTCAGAAGACAAACACCTTAATAATGAATGACCTCTCTCACCGTCCTTTCTCTTAGCTCTTATTGCTGAGCACAGCATCATATGGTATGAACCCCTTGGTCAGCTTGGGTCGGCTGTCCTGTCTAGGTCCCCTCCCAAACTCTTGCCCAGACCCAGCCTACTGGCCTTTGTGGGGCGGGGGTGATTGGAGAGATAGCCTTGATGCTGTGTGAGCACTGCTCTGCAGTAGCCAAAACACTCGTGTATTATCAACATTACTCAAGTGCAGATACCAAGCACCGCACTATGAGAGCTGCTGCGGGGAAGGTTAAGTCCATCCCAGCCAGACGCAGTACAGTTATATTAAGCTGGGCTCCGGTTTGCCTACTGTAGCCGGGCTGATTCCGCAGTGGAAACACGACTAAAAGTGATTTTGTTGTTAAAGAACTGAGTTGCATTAAAAAAATATAGATTGGGATAAATTCCCATATCTGCTCCTATAAAACCTCCAGACATCCCCTCTGTTCTTATTACTAAAGTAGAGGCAATATCCCTTTTCCTGTACTTCAGTCACCAGATTAGATGATAAACTGGGTGGCACAGGAGCTGACTCTTGGTATAACTGTACACACAGTGAGGCACTATAGGGTGCTGCCCCTCATTTATGGCACCTCTGCCCTACTATAGTGAGATGAGTCTTCAGTTAGGCAATTAATTACATCAAAATCATCATTTGCAATTCTGAATAAAGTGGATGAATAAAACGTTGATTAAGAATGTGGCATTTTTAGAGGTTTAGTTTACGTATTGACTTTTTCTTGCTCTTGTGCCTCATCCCATCCTCTGTCTCTCAGCTTCCTTGGCTGAACCATATTGGTTGCTGGAGATTTAACTTAATAAATACAGTCCACTGCCAAATACAGCTTCTCAGCTATAAGAAATTTTAAGCTATTTTTTTTCTGTAATTTTTACATTCAGACTTGCACACAGTATCAAGGCAACTGTTGTAACTACAAAGGATAGAATTTGGTTTCTAGAAAGTAAGATATGTATTGTTATTCAAAGTCTGCCACATTTTTTTGATTTTTACAACTGCTTTTTAAAGTCTTTTTTTTAATCTTTTATATCAAAGGCCTAGATACCTCGAAGTTAAGGCACAACAAACTTTGTTATACCTGCCTAGTGTCAGTAGGGTTTTTGTAAAGACTCTTGTCTGTAAAAAGGAAAGAAACAGCCCTTTTCATATTAAATATGGAGTAAAAGTTATAGCAGTCTCATGTAAACTTCATTATTTTGTGGGGCTTTTGGCCTAAGAAAAGGAAGGGATTCTAAAATATAAGGAGAGAATAAAACCACTTCATTATTTTTCCCCTTGCCTTTAAATAAATCTCTAATGTTTTTAAAGAAGATGATTTGAAGGGACTAGGAGGAATTAAAAAAAAAATCGAGATTTCAAAGCTAGCATAGTTATAGAACCACATGAGACATTTTAGTGTTGACAGTAACCAGAAAGAATTGTCTTTAATGCTGTTTTCAAAAGTATCAGAAAAAATGCTTTTCTGTGAGGGAAGAATATAATTTGATAAAACATGCTGGTAATATGAATTCTTTCAATTAATATTGTTAAAAGCAGATTACAAGATGCAACTGAAAATTAGCATCTATCTTCGCTCTGAATTGGCAGAGAGCAGTAAGGACAGCTGAGGCTGCTAACCAAACAGGAACACAATTGTACTCCCAAACTTTCGCAACTTTGAGTAGGGTGCATCAGAGAAATGATCCTCCCCAAAGAGGCATTTGTCTCCCATTAGACCTATCATGCAGGTGTATTTCCATAAAGAGAAAGTGTCTTTTTTAGACTATGAGTTTGGGTTTTTTTTTTATATAAAGACCATGTATAGTTTAGGGATCGTCCACAGACTGAACTCATATCACTTGTCTCTGCTACTCGTGACCACGGATTCAGACCAGTAATTTTGTCTTAGACAGGAGATATTGGAAAGAACACCCGGTCCCTGTATTCAGATCATTTTACTTCTTCTTGCTATGCCTTTTCTCCTTTCTTCATTCAGCATCCACATGACATGTAACAAAATTTTCCAAATTACTAAAAATTCTGGGAAGATTTGGTGACTGTAGGATGTCTCAGGCTCTCTTATGAAACTCAGAAGAAATTAAATTTTATTCTGTAGAAACACAAAGACCTTTCCTGTATACTTATTGCACATCCTCAACATCTTTCAAACATTTATTGAGATTACATTTCTTTGAGATTCAGCACTGATGGTACTCACTAAAAGTGCTGTGATTAGTTTAAATCCTAAACCTTATTATCATTTTTAAATACCCCACTGCAATACGTTTTAATTGATGCGATTGATCAGGGCTTTTGTGTGTTATTGTTACTAATCTTTAATATCTTGATTATAAATTTTTTGTTCAGAAATGCATCTTACCCAATGTGGTTCACAGTGGTGAACAAACTGTCAGCTCAACACAACTGGTATCAATAAAGGTGAACTTGACAAGGTATTTCCATCTTATCATGACAGCTGACAAGCATAAGACCAAAGGTCTGAATTCAGAGGTGTATCTGAACTGTGCGTACCATATTTCATAGCCGTGCAGCAAAGATGGTTGCATCCTCTTTGTGAATATTGAACAGTGACTGTCTTGTCCCAAAGGAAAGTTAGAAAAACGTGTCTGCTTTCTCTCACTACTTCTTTGGCAATGCAGAGGTTTCTCAGCCATGATCCAGCTCCTTCTGTTACTTGTAATAACATAAAGGGCTGAGAGAGAAGAGGTCTTGTGATTGTTTTGTGTTAATTCAGGATTCGTATAATTCCAAGGAACTTTCTAGTTGAGGTGGCTTTTGGGCTGGTTTATGCTACTAGTCCACCCAATGCAAGGAAAACTTTTGAACTTCTATGAGGGAGGGAAATACTGTCTGCAGGCCTCTGGATCCCTCCTCAAAATATTCCATTGTCCAGATGTGGAATAGTTAGCTATATTATGAAAGGTACAAAAAACTTTCCGCTCCTGGTCATAGTTGTGCTATAACCTTCTGTAGTTAATATCTGGGACAGCAGAAAGAGGTGGAGGAAAAAAGCTGAGATATTTTTATGGCTTTACATTTTTTTAAAAAAAGCTGTTACACTACATTGTCAGCAGTGTTTGCTTTTCTAATGAATAGCAGTGAACCTCCATGTGGCTGCTTCTCAAGTTCTTTCATGACTCTGCTGTGGTTTTACAGTACTGTGAAGCATCATGGGCACCCCATCTTCAGAGGAGTTTGTGAGGTCCTGCTCTTAGTCATGCAGTGCTTAGTTAGATATAGAGTGCTGTAATGGTGACTGGGTAACTATTGAGGTGGGATTTTCATGGTTATTAGAGGACATTTTAATAGAAAATTACTGTTATTTGAAAACACATTTACACAAGTGGCATAACTACTTGTTTCTCCTGCCAGCTCCTGTTCTGTAATTCACCCATACAAAAACAGAGTTAAACACTTCCATCCTGACTTCATTATTTTTTTACCTCTTCTGTGCTATGACTCCAGAAGTTACAGCTTTCTGGATCCTAATTATTAATTCACCGGCGATCAGAAAGAGTACTTGTAATGCAGGACATGGAAACGAGCTTCTCAGACCCCTCATGGGATGGCAGCACAGGAGAGGCACACAGCGGGTTTTCATTTCCTTGTCTCTTCTTCATATTCTGCTCACAATACCTCTTGCATTTCACAGGTTTAGGGGTTTTTTTTTGTTGAAATAGCAGTAACCTTGGGAGTCTTAAGTGGATTTAAAATAATTAACTGGTCAGCTTAAGTAATTTTTTTTTTGTATTGATCTTAATAAAGAAGCTGCCAAGGAAGTAAATAGGACTTTGCTCTGTTGATTCTGTGCCATTACACAAACTTCTTATGGACTGATGAAAAGATATGATACATTTATCACTAGTATAATAGATGCAGCTCCACAGTCTACCATGCACCCATTTAAACTGTAGATAAGTATTGTTTCTAGTTCCTTCTCTGAGATGTATCATATATTTTTTTCTTTTTTTTGTTTCATATATAGGATTGGTGCATAAAGGATAAAAACTTACTTTTTGGATAAAATTAATGTTTTTTGAAGCAAAGTGGACTTTGGAAAAATATCAACAGATGCTCTTTGAAAAAAGTTATGATGAACTTGCAATTATTCTTAGTTACAAAATGCCTTTAATAATTTTTTTTTTTAAATCAAATTCTTGAGGTCTTTTTACTTCAGGAGCTGGATTTGAGTAGGGAATGGATTTCAGCAAGAAAGATGTAGAGAGAATATGAGTACCACTAAATAGGAAGCATTTCTATACTGTCTACAGCTCCATTTCTTTATATGTTGTTTCCAGGAACTTTGCCAATTTAAACTTTATTTTATTCTTTAATAGCTTTATTCTTTAAAGTTGACAGTCCCTTAAATGAAGTGGACATGAAAATTTTGCCTATTAGATCTTGCATCATTTCTTCTTAAATTTGCATGCTAAATAATGCCACAGAAAACATGTCAACATTTCCTAGTTACCAGCAAAGGATGATCAATGGTTCTATGATAATTAGTATAGTTGACAGTCAATCAAAGTGATGAAAATAAAAAGCTCTGATCAAAAGACCTTTTCTTCTGTGCATTGTAAATTAGCATGAACATTGCTATCTCTTCATAATGCTAGTAACCAGCAAATATTGCTTTGGCATAAAAAGAATTCTTATATGGTTAAAGGGCAATGGAATTTAATCCCCTTCAATATTAATCTTTTTTTTTCTGATTAATTTAGATAATTTTTAAAAAAACAAATAGTTGTTCTTGGGATAGAGGTTACATTGCCTGTTTTTAATGGCTGGGATCGGCAGAAGAAGGTGTGTAAATTGGTTGAACAATCATGTATAAACCAATCAAAATTAGCGAGGTCTTAGGGCCTGAATGACTGTGCCAAGAGAGAAAATAGGTTAACTTAAAAAAAATCTTCAATGGTATCAGGAAAAAAAAAAACCCAACACCCCACAATCCAGTGTAGTAACCTCAGTTCGTGAAACTCTTGCTCCTTGCTTCTGTCCCATCATCTCTGGGAAGCTGTGGGAGCGAAGATTTGACAGATCCCATGGGCAATGCATTTTTACTTTGTTGCAATCTCTGTTCTAGTGTAGCACTTGTGACTTTCATTTATTTAACTTCACTGCTATTAGTGTGATGACTCATGATATTTCTAAGTACTCACATGATTGAGCCCTACTATCTAACAATAGTCTTATTCTGTATAACAATAATAAAGAAAAATACTGAAGACAAAACCTTGTTATAAGATGCACCTTGGTGTGGATTTTACTTTTAAGAAGCAGGGGATGGATCTTTTAAAAAGAGTCCTCATTTATTACTATGTTAGTTTTATTTGGTGAGGAGGGGCTACGGTGGCAGCTTCTGCAACAAGCTGCTAGAAATTGTTTCCCCTTTGTCCGGTGGACTCGGCCAGCCCCAGGGCAGACCTGCTGCTGGCCAAGGCTTAAGCCAACTGGTGACAGAATGTTCAGTGATAACGCCTCTGCAATAACATGTATTTAAGAAGGGGAAAAACAGGGGAAAAAAAGGAAGAAGATGTGAAGAAGCTGAAGAGGGGCAGAGAGGGGGAGGCTCGAGCCTTGTGGGCCTTGCAGCCCTCACCCTCTGGCCTCCCGCTGGGCGGCCGACTGGGCTTGACTTGGCCTGATCTGGCTGCAAGAAGTGGAGAGGAGATGAGATGTGGAGAGGAGATGAGATGTGAAGAGAACCTGAGAGGCATCTGCCCGCCTGTTGTAAAGAATTTCTTGTGAGAGGAACGGCTGCAGATGCCAAGGTCAGTGAAGAAGGAGGGGGAGGAGAAGGAAGCATACGGGGCTAAACTATGACAATGACATTTATCTCTCTAAGGATTAGAATTAGGCACAGAAGAGCTAAGCATAGTGAAAGATTTTTTTTTCTTGACTTCTGTTAATATTCAATGCGTCCCAACCTATAACTAAAGTACTGCAATACACAGACAGGTAGGGACACAAGTATTCCAAGAATAATGCCCTCTTTTGTATAACAAAGTATTTGTTTTCCTTTCACCACTGTTATTATTATTATTGATTGCTTATCACATGAGCTACCAAACATTGAAATAGCTTCACCTTTCTCCCTTCCAACTCTTGTAGCCATTACATGTTGTGGTTGGTTTGTTTCTTAATAAAAGAACCTATGCTTCACTGCTGGTATTTTGTACTTGAAAGTTGACCTTAACAGCAGTGAAGTCTTATCCTAAAACAAGACTTTTCATTTTTTTAATTGGAAATAACATGACCAGGTATGGTCAGGTTTTGATTTAATTTGTTTGCTTCTTTTTGCTTATGATCAATTTACTATGATTTTTGTTTTGCTTGGAAACTGACATGTAACTGAGTAGGTAATGAAAAAGGAGCATTCAGGTAAGCTTGAAAAAATTAAGAGGAAAAACAATAAACTTATTAAGAAAAGGTTTTTTTTTTCTCTTAATGAATATACTGCATGTTTTGAACTCTTCTTTTATGCCAATGAATGCATGTCCAAGATCCTATGAGTTCTACAGTTCTGTATGTCATTGTAGTCAGTTGGCTTCATGCCTGAAACATATGAAAATGGTTTACAAAGCAGAGCAGAAACCATTTCATCCTCTGAACATGACTTCAGAAGTGTAATTTACGAGCAATTAAAACCCCCCAAAATGTAAACTGAATTACTCTTCTCTTGAGATTCCTACCACCATTTAATTTGTGTTTGTTTTATCCTTCGGCATTTTCTCTTCTAATAAGCCTTCAAGGGAGAATGGAGTATTAGCTTTCTATTTAAAGGAAAGGACAAATAGATGCAGAGTAAGTACACTCTAATGGCCAAAATTATTCAAGATTTTTGGCTTCAGCAGCATGCAAATTAACATCTGCATTTACTGGTTTGGAAAGATTTGTTTGTTTTACAAAAGCATTTGCAAGAGATTTATTTACAGGTAATAATATTTATTTACTATCTCTTCTCCATTTGAGTAGATACAAATTTCCTTAGGTTATTTATTTGTGGAACACCAGCTGTGTCACTATACTTCTGATTTAACATTCAGTATTTCTTTATTCCCATACTTTGAATATTTCTTTAATGGAGATGCTGACATTAAATTTAAATCCTTCTAGTTTTTCATTTATCAGCTCTCTCATGTGTGACACACACAGTTTATTGACTTGGCCAGCTGGTGGTGAATAACCAAAATACTACCAAAAATCACCACTAAAAACCAGATCAAAACAGAATAGTCTTTCTAAGATTCTCTTGCCATTTTCTAAATTAACACATTTCTGAGCTGGCTTTCCATTTTTCTAGCCCAATTCCTCATTATGAAATTAGAGAAAAATGCTTTCAGAAAGGTTATTTTTATTTTATATGCTTTTTTTTTCATCAAGACACTTCAATGTATCTAGAAATACACTAGAGAAACACAGCCTCAACTTGAAAGTGTTTGCAGTGTGATTAGAAGGGTTTGAACTTTCTTGTGCATCCTTTATGCTTTTGTTGTCTTCAAGTCTGTTTTTTATACCTCGAATTCCCAGAGAATATTCTGTTATCTTGTGTTATAAACTGTCTTCTCTTCAGAGACATTTTCAGAAGAGAAGACTTGGAAGACTGCAAACAACTCATTAAAGCCCCCAGCCTGCAAATATTTACTTGGTACCTGCCTGTGAGTTGCTGTGTTTTCCAGTAGTAGGGTGAAGCATTTCCATAAATGTGTGCTTAGTTGGGGTTTCCAGCATGAACTCCCTTCAACACACTCCATACTGATGGAGTCTGACTTAGGGCCCTGTTCATTAAGTCTAGCTGGTGGTCTAGCGTATGGAGTATTTCTTTGCCCCAAATATGCGTTGAGTGAAGGAGGTTGCTGGTGGGTTGGTGCTCTGCAAACATAGGTACTTTTAAATGAGTGTATAAAGCTCATGTGCTATAAGTCCCTTCTGCTTTTGTGGCATATCATCTAAGAGCCCTTCCAGCAAGGTTCCTGCTCAGCCACATAATATCCAGAGGTGTATGGGCCAAGCTCAGCGTGCACCTCCTCTCCAGACGGAGACAGTGAAGCTTCTACCCCACCAACAGCCAGGAGTTTGCCCTGGGCATGTGAATGGGAGTAGACTTGCACTGACGTACTGTCTAAATTTCAGCTTGAGCTTTTGCTTGGGTTGTGGTCAAAATACAACTAGAATTAGTTGTCTGTGCTGGTGAGGAAATTTACACAAAATAGTGCCTATTTATTCGTTCTTTCATTATAATCATACTGTAAAGGGCTAATATAGCCATTTGGGGCCTGGAATGAGAAAAAAATCTGCCCATACAGAACAACAGTAGGGCTTTGGGTGCATTTACCCTAAGTGACTACAGGATTTCCCTGATATTGCTTAATGTACTTTTCTCAAAAGAGGAACAAAACTAATTGCTGAGACCTTTGTGTCCTAGGGGATGTGTCATGGGTAAAGAAAAATATTCTTCACAGCCATTACCTTCTCATAGTTATTTCTTGCCAGACCCTCAAGGATAAACTGTCAGTGCCCATATACAACAGATTATATAAGATCATAATTTTCCACTCCGTATAAGATGCTACTGTGAAAGCTATATTCTGATATTAAACACAAATACTTTGTAGTATACTAAGTCTTTCATCCAAAGACATAAAAGTGCTCTCCAGTGTTATTATTCATGTTTAACAGATTTAAAATGAGCCATACAAGGGTGAGGCAATTTGCCCAAGGTTGCAGGGAGTCAGCAGTGGTTATCCCAGGCTGAGACTCCTTCCTGAAGTATAAGCTAAAATGTTGGGTGTTTCAGTCACGGAATTTAATGCGGAGAAAAGCTCTTCCTACTCATGTGCAGCATTAACACAGCAGGAGGATTCAGAGAGAGCCAAATGTCATTAGCTCAGATCAGATTACAAGATAGGGCTTTAATAAGCGACTGTGATGTAAATCCAGTAGAGAAGTTCAAATCTTCTTGTTGGACATAAGTATAGCTAGGTTTTACAGAATACAAAGCAGGGCAAGATGTAGAGCCAGGCAATTTTTTTTCAATGGATCACTTGTCAAAACCCTGCGGACTGGGGCTAGATGAAACTCTTTGCTAATCCATGCTAAAATGCTTTGTTCAATTTACAGTAAATTCTTTTTGTTTGAGTGATATTGTCTTCCTCTCAAACATGCATCTGAGGTTTATATGCAGTTTTCTGTACTCATCCAATGTCTTAGATTGCCAGACCCAAAAGAAGGACCTGTTATTCTTACTATAACCGATCAGAAAAAAAAAAAATAGAATAAAAATTTTGCTTAGAAGTGACAAAAAATAACTTGTAGCACATTTTTGACAGATAACTAGTATTACTATGTACATGAACATCATGTACATTAACATCATCTAAATAGGTTTATAATGTTTAGAGGTACACTTGCTAATGTGGTGCAAAAATATCTGAGTAAGCAAAGATAAAGAATTGTCACAGGCACTGGATATCAGTTTGGAAGATTATAATTGCAAAGAGCTTTGCACACTCTTCTGAGTTTATCTTCCCTTCAAATTTCCACCTATTGCATGATACTGAGGAGAGTTGACCCCAATCCCCCTTCCCTGCTCTTTATTTTCTGGCAAGGAGCCTTGCCTAGCCCGGGAAATTGCCACAGCCCTGATCAGCAATGATAGTTGGCAGAGCCAGAGTAACCCTGCACTGTGACCTTCTATCTACCCATAGGTTTTGGGAAATGAGGCTAGCAGGGAGACCTGCTCAGTTTGGCAAGGTCATGCTTCTGTCTATGCTGTGCCCTGTCTCCCCAGTTTGGCATCCTGCTCAGAAGGGAGCCATCCTCCTCTTATTGTATATAGTTGTGTCCATGCGCATTAGCTGACTTACCTGAATAGCTGTCTGGATAATTTACACTGACTTTCTGGGTTTCAGAAATGTATGCCACATAGCATGCTAATCTACCATAATAATGTGAGTGATAAATTAGGGTTTCAGTCTCACTCTACCAGCTGGAAAAAGACCTTTCATGTGCACTTGGTGCATTCTTCTACACCTAGCCTTTCAGAGAAGCTCAATTTACAACATTTTCATAATTCTGAATTTTTTAGGGCAGTAAAATTCTAAGCAAGATCTCTGCAAAGCTTTTTCATCACCACCACAAATATCCTAAATTTCAGGATAATCCATCAATTTTATTATGAGGGAGTAATCTTAGTACTAGAATAGCTACAAAATGCATAGAGGTACTTCTGCAGAAGCAAACAAACAAAGTAAAACTTCTTTTTGATATTAGAGAGTGGCTCCTGGCATCCGCGCAGGTATTTTCTACAACATAATACCTTTACTCATGGTAAATAGCTAAGCTAGATCAACAAAAGCACTTGAATGTTTGTTTTTGCTTTAGAAACTTTAATTGCAGCATTTAAACACTGTCGAGATTGGTTAAAACTTGCTGAGCTACTACTGAACGTACATCAGTTAACTAATAACGTTTGCATTCCTGCTACTGAGTCTAACTATCCTCCTCCCTAAGATGCTGACTGTGACTGATCTGAACTTTTGGAGGATTGCCTGTGCACCCATCTGCAACTTGTGCTTTTCATTGTACAAAAGAGGTGTTAAAAAGTAACATTTTTAATGAGGAAGCTGAGTAGTATGGAAATACTGCAGTATATTTGGAGAATAATTATACCTAGGACACAGAGACAACTTTTTAAAACTCCTTGCTGATATTGCTTAGTAGCAACTAGCTTAATTTACTTTTTAATACTCTCACTACCACTGCAGTCTTCATCAGTGTCCTTGGCCTAGCAAGCAGTACGGAAAGTATCACAGATCCCGACTAAAGCACAACTGCATGAGCCTAGCAAACCTGTGCCTGCTATTACCCTGGTCATTTAATTCTTGTTATTAATCCTGATGGTCTAGCACATGCTGATGTGCTCATGGCAGGTTTCATGGACTTGAGGAATACTAGTATTTTGTCTTCTTCTCTTCCCATTTTCCATTTATGGCTTTGTTTTTTTTCAGGCCCTGAACATTTCAGGTCAAGAATTAACAAGTAATGTCACGTAGAGGGTAGCCCAGGTACTAGAAGAAGGACAGCTGTGCAAGTTTGTCAGGTTATCATAGTGTCATGCTAATGTAATTAGAGTGCACAGACTCAGATCAGCTTTAGATCATTTAGTTTCAGTTTGGTATCTCTGTGTGATGCTGTGTTGTTTCCAAATGTCTGTCTGAATAGCGTAGAATAGCGTGTCTGTCTGGTGTGATCATAATGCATAACAAGAAGTTGACCTAGTGTACATTAAGCAGGTATAGGGTTTTTTTTTAAATGTGGTGCAAGGCAAGATGGAAGTAAAATTACTTTTTAAATGAACAGAACTAAAAGCAAGCTATAATAGCTACATTATTCTATGTAACATTGTATCTATGATACAGTCCTTTGACAAAGAGCTTGATGTATAGAAGCCCAGTCCTGAAAACTGCACTAGGGAGGGTGCTTAATGGTAGTTGTACATATTAGGGATGGGCTGTACATAGATAGCCCTGTGAGTGATGGTGTATCAGATATTATGCATTTCATTTCTACATTTTCTCACTAGGAAGAAAGGACAGTGATTTATTGCATA
The DNA here is from genome assembly GCA_011801015.1 of Ardeotis arabs. Taxonomy (NCBI): domain Eukaryota; kingdom Metazoa; phylum Chordata; class Aves; order Otidiformes; family Otididae; genus Ardeotis; species Ardeotis arabs. The sequence goes on along the minus strand of JAAGAY010003997.1, from coordinate 1,919 downwards.
TTGATGTAATGAGGTTTTACAAGCCAATAGTTACTGCTACACACTGCAGTGCATTAGCAGTATACAGGAATAAACCATGAGGTATTTGTTGGTTAGAATATTCCTTGCATTACAGATTTGAATGTCTTTAATGTTCGTGTATTAGAAGTTACCTAAATGTGCTCCAAAAATCTAATCCCTGAAGGTGAGGTGAAAAGAGCTTTCTGTTAGACGTCATTCAGCTAAAGTTGCAGAATGAAGGGTGACAGCATCATGTGAGAGCCATTCACTCGAACTGTCATTTTACATTTCCAGGAGGGAAAAGATTTAAACATTCAGTTTATATATACGATTGTTTTCTTATCTTTTTTCTTTTCTCTTTTGACCCTTCTGGAATACATTTTCTCCACTGTTTCTTTGGGGCAAAGCCTTAGCACCCTGTAGGTTTTCTGTTGGACACTCTGGCTTGCACTCGTGACCTGGCTGAGTGGACTGCAGAATGTGTAATGAGATAAAAGTCTGAATCCTCGCTGAATAACAGCCATTCTCCACAAGGGCAATGGCAGTTACTGAAATAGAATTACTGCGGGTGTGTACCAAAATTTGTACTTGGAGGAAAACTGATCTGACAATTACTTGTGCCAGCTTACGTATTAGAATAAAACAAATGATGTTAAATCTGTTGGTATGTGTCTTACATCCTGCTCCTCTCTCTCTAGTCTGCGGAGAGGATTGCAATTCAGATTGCAAAGAGAATGCAAATCCAAAATCTGCTGGAATTGTACTTTTGCTTATTTCTTCCCACAAAGGAAGTTCACCTGGCTGGTGGTGGTGCTGATGCCCCTTTTTGGGTATTTAATAGTCCATTATTTGGAGCAGCAGCACGTATTTATTTTGAGAGTGTGATCTGGAGAGCGAGTCTAGAAAAAGTAGCTCATATCCCTTTCCTACCTGTGCCACCCCCTCCATTACGTACAGCTCACCACATCTGTTTTACTAGTGAAGCAGTCATTCTATACCAAGGATACTATATGTACCCTCTCTGGTAGTATTAAGTTGTGATGTACATTGTGATACAGCTGCTGTGAGCCTCTCCTCACCATGCAGATGTACTGAGCATGCATGATGGGGCTGATTTAGTGGGTTTTTATCAAGAATGTTTAAAATGTCTTTTAGCATCTACTTCTCAAGTTATGCACAATTAAAAAAAAAAGAAATATACTTGTCAGCAGCCTATATTACAAAGAAAAATTATTATAGCATTGAATCTGTGTAATGGCTTGTAAAATGAAAGCTGCAGATTACATTTTAATCACTGGGGGTTCTAAATTAAGTGCTTTGACCAAACTAGGAAATTCTGAGTAAAGTCTGAAAATCTATTCTAAGAGTCGGATCTTATCCCTGACGATTTACAGAGACCGAAACTGCAAAGTAAGATTCTTCTGCACAGCCTTTCCATTTAATCTTGGAGCTTTTCTTTTCTTTTGTGTGTATGGTTTTTGCTTTTCTTCACAATAAAATCTGGGACTGTTAATGTGCAAGTTATGTCTATATATAAAAACCCTAAGCTGAATGCATTCTGTCTTTTTCCTAATTTGAGTTAATAATCATATCAGGAAGTACAGGCTGAAATTTGAGGTAGGAAAGTTTGTTGCTTGTTAGCGTAACTGCCCTATGGAGTGGACACCAGCTAATTTCACTCCATTACTGATAGTTTTCTGTTGTCTTCCTGTGGCTCCGTGGATATTTAGGAAGGAACAGAAAGTTGTTCTGCAGGTCAGTCAGAAATAGTTCAGATAGCTTACCAAAAATCTCAGCATCTCCTAGGAGCAAATGTAGCAGCAATATGAGCACAAATGCTCATAGTGTGGGGAGAGGAGAGGGAGAGGGAGAGGGAGAGGGAGAGGGAGAGGGAGAGGGAGAGGGAGAGGAGAGGAAGA
>JAAGAY010003996.1:0-18555 GCA_011801015.1 Ardeotis arabs | reverse complement strand
AAAAAAAAAAAAAAAAAAAAAAAAAAGACAGGAAACTTTTTACATTCATGGACAAATGCCAAATCCTTCCTTTCTATCTGAACGCACTGACACTCAGCTTTTGTTAGCGTTCATTGCACAAAAATTACTGACCTCCAGTTTTGACCATATAGCTGCAAGAGGATTGGGCCGGTTCTCCTCTGCAGACAACTCTGTCACATGTGCAGTGTTAAGATACCTCAAGGCCACATCATCTTTAACGACCTCCTTCAGTCTCTGGAATTGTTAAGCTTTGTAGTCAAAGTCTGCTGCCTGTCTTTTTATAGCAGTGCCCTGGGGTTGACAGGTCAGGCGGCCAGGTTGGGCACACAGAGCTCCCGTTCCCATGGGTCCTTGTGCCCACTGCTCCTGCACCCAGTGCAGCTCCTCCGTAACCCTGCTGTGTAGCCTGCTATGATAGTGTTTCTCCCTAGCATTTTATAGCTGTTGTAAGAAATTAACATTTTTGTCTGTCTAGCCCAGCTTAGGTTTGTTTTGGTTTTTTTTTTCAGGGCCGCTCTGAAGCCTTTAACTGTGTTACTCTGGTTTTTTCTTCTGCTGATCTTAACATCATCTGATCTGTGTAAATGCTGAAAACTTGGTACATCATCAAACATCTGCTGTGTTTTTGGAGAAATGTCTTAAGTTTGGTGAAGCAATCCAAATCACCAGAAATTGTGATTCTCAATTTGCACAAAATGTATGCTCTGTTTTTTAAGGGCTTCTGCCAGACCCTGCTGACACATGAAGCATAAGAAAATATTTGGCATCAACCACTTCCCCAGAGATTTTTCCTCTTGTAGGTAGTGGAAAATGATCCCTCTGTACACATGTATTCAATTCTTTTAGGTCTATTCATAAGCAAAGGTTTCATCTCTTTTTTTAGCATACCCATTCTGATGGTTCCTCTGTGCAGTTTATGGTAATGAATATATTTGCCTCCTTTTTTAGCCTCTGCTACAGGACACGGGGAACCATGCCAGTGTTGTAGATTGTGGAGCAGCCCTCAAACTTTTTCAATAGCTTGATCCCCCAGCATTCCAAAGAGAAGGGCCTCCTGAGAAGGATGAAGACTGGCTCCCATTTCTCTTAGTGATTTTGAGGCTGTGGTTTACCTGAATGGCTGAGTTTCTAACCTTCTTGCAGAAATAAACCCACCACTATTAGTCCGGAGTTTTACCAGTTTCCTCTGTGGTGCGGCTGGTGCTGGCACTGCTACTGGCAGCACACAGGCTCCTGCGCCAGTGCCCACCTTCAGGCCAGCAAACGTCACGTTTGCTTTATCGAGCACGTGGTCTTGGGAGCCCTTCACAGCTCAGACACCTCCATTAGCCCACTGTGCCCCTCCACAGGACTCAGTACTGCTGTTCTTCAGGGTATGCATCTCCTGTTGAGACCCTCCAAAGAATGACAAGACCCTGCTTGTTTATATACTCTATCCATACACCCAACACCCTCTGTTACTGATAGGGCAGTCAGTGTTTCATTGCACTGCGTTACAGGGATGAGGGCATGCCATGAGGCTTGGATGCATGGCTCCTCTTCCCTTCCAGTTCAGAGGAGGTTCAGATCCTGGCCTATCAGCTGTTACCTAGGAAGCTCAACAAAGCAGACTTACAAAGCAGGCCAAATGCAAACAACATTTCAAACTCCATGGCCCCTTACTAATGGGCCTAGGCAGTCTCAAATCTCAACAGCTCACACTTAACAGCCATGTCATGGAGGATGGGCACACAACTGCTGTTAAATAGATAGGGAGCAAGGAAAAATAATTTTAAAAGGACAAAATGCAAGAGGCTTAGGAGGCCCCTGTTTTCCTTAATGGAATTAGTTCTTCCTTTACAAATTCCAGGGTTAGATGCTGTGAATGTGATTCGCATACTCCCTCCCCTCACCAAAGCAGAAAGATCTGCTAGACACATGTTCGGAGCAGAGCAGGGGAAGATATGACGTGACTCAAGAGCCTGGAAGGCTAAAAGGAGTAGATGGGGGAGAGCTCTGCAGCCCTTGATCTTTGTAAGATTTACTGCCTTTGCCTCTTGCAAAGATCTTTTTTTTTTTTTCCTGGAAAATTGCTAGCTTCTAGCAATTTAAAAAAAAAAAAAAAAAACATTGGCTGGGGCAGTAAACAAGATCTCTGAAGGGGGAAGGAAGCCAAGAGAAAGTCAGGCCTATTAGTCACGCAGCTGCATTTCCTGTCACAAAGGACCCCAGTTGAGTAATCACTCAAAATATGCTTGTTATTTTTTCCTATTTTATTTCAACTTTCAGCCTGCCAATATCTACTGTAAGAAAAAATTAAAACAAGAAAAAGAAAAACTCTTTAGCCTCAGAGGGGAAAACAATGTAGAATCAGACATTGATTTACATTATTTTTCCTTTTCTTTAATTTTCATAGCCTAAAAACACTTCACTCATATGAGAAGAATGTTGGTAGTGCAGAGTGGGTCTGAGACAGTCCTGGTGTTTTCAAGGCATATAATTTCAACAAGAGTGTCAGTGTCAAAGTTCCTAGGCTACACTTCCAGCTGCTACCATTAATTCACTGTACAACCTTGATCAAGTCATGTATTAATTTATCTGTAATTTATTTTGGCCATATGAAAACTAAAGATGATAATAGCTTCTGCATAATTGTTTTCTCAGACTTCATTAATGGTGCTTATAAGTAACGTTGGGTCTTCCGATGAAAGCTTTGTAGAAGTATTTGTCTAAGGGAAAATGACAGTCAAGACTGAAAATGAATAAACTTGTAATTTAAAGCAGAAAATTCTTATGAATTTATTTTAAAAGAACTTATGTAAAAAGAGGTAAAAATAGGAGTAAGACCGTGAAATAGAAGAAGTAAAATCTTGCTGACGCTCTCTCTTGAGACACTCAGAGGTACAAAAATACAGCAAATGTGTCATAGGGAACAACCCTCTTTGTAATGTTGGAAGAGACTCTATAGCTGATTGTCTATACCACCTCCCTGCTTCTAGATCTTGGATTAAAAGACGCTGGCTCTTGTCGATCTGGTACCAACTTCAAAAAGAAGCCACAGATACATGGCAAAAGTAAAGCTGAAAAAACTGTTTTTCCAGATTGCTGCAGAGAAAATACCTGTATTATCAACAGACACAATTCCAAAATACAAAAGCTCACCTTTTATTTACTCAAAAGTAAAGAGTGTGGTGACCATGCCACCTCTAAAGAATTGTCAAAAGCATGCTTCAGGGCACATAACAGTTTGTAACTTATATTCCTGTCTAGGGTATCTGACTACATGGCTATGTGAAAGTGATTGCAAAGGGGCTGCAAATCCCTGCTTGGATTGCTATCTAAGTAGAGAGTAAATGATTGTGGCTTATGCTACATAATAACATGACTTAAAATACTGCACAAAAAATGAAGCTTACATTTGCATGTAACTGACTGGTAATGTCATATAATTCTCTAATTTGCACACATTCAATACCACAGATGTGCAATGTTTTCAAACCGCAGCTTATGAGCAGATGTGATTTACACAGCAACATAAATCACTGCTTCCTAATACTAGTTAAAGGGTGTAAACTTAACCCCATTTGGGTTAAGAGAGACTGAAAAGTTGTTCAAATATATTTTTTAAAGTGATTCAGGATGTTTGTTTATGCTTATTTATACTGAAGGGAAAAGTAAGAATCTTGTGAGTCATGATTCAAATATGAAAAACTCCACTCCCAAATATCTTTATAATTTATGTTCATCCTTTGTCTTTCCAAATGGCAGGCAAGATAAGCTGTGCTCCTCAACGGGCACACAAGTGTGCACTCTGTGGTTTGTGGTCAGAGCTAGCGCTAGGTCATAGGGGCTGTCTGCTACTCGCACACCAGATGACTTTCAGTGCTACATGTCCCAGTCTACTGGGGATCCCCACATCATCTGACATTCTATGCAGTAGTGAGAGTTTTGTGTCCCTAAAACTAGCTCTGCTGTGATGTGGGTTTATAAAGGCCATTTCCAATGATTATTGATATCTACACATTTTGAAATTATGAATGAATGGAAATTATTTGTTTACAAGAGCAACATAAACTTTGTGCATTTCCTGTTATGAGTACCACAGTATATGATAGTATTTCCTATGCTAGCATTGTAGGGAGGTATTAGTAGAAATCACACTAGTATCTAAAACATCAGACTGTATAATAAATGATAACCACCTATAGAATGAATTATACCTGACCAGTATTTAGGTAGCAGCTAACATTTCTCTACCTACCTGGTTATCTTAGGAATTTGTATGGCTCTGTGGCCATGGTATCTAAGTATCTTCAGATCTCTGAACCTTTGATGTACCTGTTCTCTCCATGCAGATCTGATCAATAGCAGTACAATTATCCCTGTATAGGTGTGCCACTGAAGTCCTAAAATGAATGACTAACCCAGAATAACCTCAGAAGTCTATGACCTCTTGATTCACCTGCTGGCTGTGAAGAATTATTCTCTCTCTTGCATAGATGGGAAGTTAAGTCATAAAGAACTAAAGCTACGTGCCCATAAGCACATAGATAGCAACAGAGATGGAATCAGAACTCATGGCATACAGATCCTCAGTCCCTAGCTCTCTCCTGTCTTCAGTGAACTGATCATATTTGGTAAAACAGCTAGCAGTTGTTGCTCTTTGCAGTGCAGTGCTTCTGCGATGTGTGTGAAGGGGATAACTGCTTATCAAAAAGGGGATAATTGCTTATCAAAAAACTGAGTGAAGTGGGGAAAAGGGCAGTTGCTTATTACATTGACAACTGAACTTATAAGCCCTTCTACTAAACTGCTGCCTGAATTTGGCAATTACTTCACATATGCTGCCATTTTTCTAATTTCATATAGAGGTAGTAACACACTTGGAGGTCCAGGCAGAAAAAATCACTGTATAGTGCTGCTCCACTTCTCATTTAGGACAATGGAATGAGAGAGAAAAGGGAAGGAACAGGGAGAATAATAAATTTTCCCGTTTAGTTGAATGAAGTTTCTATGATACAACTCAAGAATGTCACTCTTGAAACAAGAGAACATTTCAGTTTTATGTTGCCAGTGGACATGTCGATGCAGGGCTGTTGTGCTAGAGAGAGTGTAGACTTCGCAGCTGTGGTTTAGGGGTTCTGCAGACCTTGCCAGTCAGCACTGGATGCAGCCCTCTGGGTCTGTCTCAGAGCTGGTTTTCCTTTCCTCCAAATGCAGCGTAGGACCGTGAAGTTGGGCTATATGTAGCAGACATAGAACTTCACTTTCAGAGCAAAACTGACTATGAAAGGGTTAACCTGACTAATGGCAACACTTCAGTAAAATTGAGGGAGGTGGAACTTAAGTCCCAAGTCTTAATAAAATGCAGGTGTTTTATTGTTAGGTTAAAAACTCCTCCACTTAAGACTTCAGCAAGCATTTAAAAACAAGGAAAAAAAAATGTGCTATTGAATAAGAAACTTGGAAAGGCAACAACAGGCTGTGCAAGGCATTTGCAGAGAGTGCAGCGTTCACTGGCTAAGGCCTACCTTAAAGTTCACGGAGGGAAAATAAAACACAAATATTAGATGAACGACACCTCTCACAACATACATCTGGCCTCCGAGGTATTACACCTGGCATTAACTTTTGACATTCCCCTTTCCACCATCGTGACTTTGCTGTCTCACCAGCTCCCTGCAGAGTATTTATACTCTCATTTTTCAACCTTTCTGTCTTCTTGTTTCCTAGTCTGTTTAGGGACCTGACAGGGTGACAGGCAGCATGAACACTGCAGTCGCAGTGCACAGATAGCTTCGCTATGCTTGCAGCTGCTTTTCTGTCAGGGATAGGACTTTTTTTTAAAAAAAAAACCAAAAAACTTTAGAACTAGCTAGTAAAAAGAAGTCGTAAAGAAATCACTAATCACTGTTTTCTTCTTTTTCACTTCTGCTCCTTAATCCCAAGGAAGCAGAAAATTTGGGCAAGCATTTTTCAGTAAATTGCACTGTTTAGGTCACAGAGTTAAGGGATTGCACTGAACTTTGAGCTTTAGCTTCAAGTTCCTCATGTATCTGGAGAATAAAAGTAGTTATGACTTACTAAAGGGAAGTGGAACATGAAGAACCAGAGAAGTCTAAATGTACTTATGGTGGCCCAAAGCCTAAGATTACTCCATCATCATCCCCAAGGGCCTTAATTAGCATTGCAGAGATGAGCTGGGTATTTTTGGTACCTGAATAGTGAAAATAGTTAACTAACTGCCATCCACAAAAACTCATCCACCTGGGAGAAAGTAGAGTATTGATTTCCCTGGCCTTAGCCTTGATGATATAAATCGGTGGTCGCTACTAGAGGAGAAGGACAGAAATAGTCCATGGAGTACCTGATAGGATGGGAAGCAAAAGAGTAACTGTTGGGTTTTGGTGCAAGAGTTTCACAACTGCGACTCAGTAGGAGATAGAGAAGTGAGAGTGAAGATGGTGAATCTGCCTGTCATTTAATTTAGAAGAACGACAGGTGAGATACAAACAGTTCTAAGCAAAGAAGTATAAATGACATACAGAAAAGTCTAAGGCAATGAATAAAAATGAAACAGATGGAACTACTGAGCTTATAAACATGAGTACATGCCACCGCTTGTTCACATGGAGCAGAGTGCTCAGGACAACTTGAGTAAATAATTCTGAAAACCAAAGAACAAAAATCAAAACCCTCCGTAAGCACAGCAGGAAACTCAAACAAGCCCAAGCTATGAGCCCTGTGCATACCATTGCTCTGCATCCTTGCTATACTCGCCGTACTGGGCCATCAGAACTGACGGGCTGGAATACAGGTATCAGGCAGATACAGCAGAGAGGAAGGAGGAGGGTGAAGTGTCGATCAACCCTATTCTTCACACATCTCTGAGAATAACCATTCTTGACTCCCAGCCATCATCAATGTATTCTTAAGAAGCATCTTATGAAGATGCAGTGGAAATGCAGACTGCAGATTAAGAGAGGGGCAAAGAATAGAAATCTTCATTACGAGTATCTCAGAAATCCTTGTAGGAATCTTCATGTTGGCCTGAATGTGACCCTTGAAGAATGATAAGGCTCTTGAGGAAAATCAAACAGGAGAAGTCTCTGTCAGCATTTTCTGACTGCTCCCAATTTTAGATCTTCCCTCGCCTTCTTTCCTCCTTCACTTTGTAAGACTGCTTTTCATCCCACTCCTACTCTCCTTTGCAGCTGCCAGTTCCTGTTACTGGTGTCAGCAGTTCTCAATCTTCTCAGACAACCCTGCTGTCGTTTGTGCCTTGCTATGTGAGAGAAACAACTCAGGCTTTCTGTTCCCTCCTGAAAAGTCACCACGGCTCAAGCTCCAGCAAGCTAGCCAGCCCCTGCTCCACACAACCCCTGGGCAAATTCAGCGTGTCAGACTGCAAAAACTGGAAGTGTCTCTGGTCTCAGCGCAGGAAAATAGCAAAGATCAGTTAGAAGCATGGTTCATTTATTCTGTCATCAAACTGGCCTTTATTTTTCCTTTCCAGTCTTGCAGTTACTCTTATCTTTTCAGATGTATGTTATCTCTGGGAGTCACTGAGGAGTAGTGGACGGATTTGCAGTAAAATAAGTAAAGCCAGGCCGAAGTGTTTTTAAATTAGCTTGTGTCAACTTTGAAATAAAAATTATGTCAGTCATTGAAAAACTCAAGACAAGTACCTTATACTAGTACTAAATATTTAGTAATAATCACTAGTCTTAGGCCTCATGGTTATCCTTGCAGATACTGTTGACTCTTCCATATGATATGAGAGAGATTCTTCCTCTAAAACAAGCTCACTACTTTCTGTGCTGTAAAATTGCTCATATTTGACTTAAAGAACTGACTGATAACCTTTGCATCCTGTTTCTTATTCCTCCATCTTTGCATGATGAAAGTTCCCCTTCCAAATTTCATTTCCCTCATGTATATTTATTTTAAATGCCTGAAATAAAAATCCTTTGCAGCTTTCTTCTGTACATATAAAATTATGTAGTTCAGTACTTGTAAAAGAAGTGAAGATCCTGCTCCTTGCAGGGGGGTTGGACTAGATGACCTTTGAAGGTCCCTTCCAACTCTAACCATTCTATGATTCTATGATCCTCATTTAAAAGAATAATAAATAAGTAACTCATTGCGGAGGTTGCCACTCAAACTGAGATTGTGCCAATTGCACAGAGAACAGAAAAGATTAATTTCAGCATATCGAAGAAGATCAAAACCTTTGCTTTTATGCTACTCTCTCTGTAGCACCTTAGTGTATTTTAAGAAATGATTATGGATATATTTAACCTTATTCTCCAATTTTTGTAAGTGGAGTAAAGAATGTCTACCCTTTTTTTTTTTTTTTTAATTCCTTCTAGCCTGTCCTAAAAGGTTTCAACATTGGACCCTTCATAGGTGATCTGTAGCTTTTTTAATGGGAGTGAAATGCCTGAAGTGCTTACATGCAGAGCAGCATGGCCTTCATTTCACAGTAGGTTAGAAATGGATTTAAAGGGCAGTGGTGCAGATGCCTCCACCCAAGCCAGGGCTCAGAAGAAATAGGTACAAGTGAGTACAAAACTGTTTGCTTTCCCTTTCCCTTGCATTACTGTGGGATACTTGCAAACATTTAATTAAAGCTATTGTATGCATGCTTAACTTGGAGATATCTGTGGTTCCTTGAAACCATTACACAGGAGCACCAAAGAATATACAAGGGACTCACTGAAGGAAAATACAAATGAATTAGAAAAGCATAGCAACTGGAGAATACATTTCCCATAATACAACAGTCAAAGGTCATGAGATCACAGATGCTCAGTTGCTCATGCATATCTTCTATTCTCTCCACTTGCATGCTTGCTCCGGAGAGGGCAAAGATTTAATGAGGATGGGGCTAGCTTTAGCAGTTCTCACCCTTCCTCACACCCTACATCTGAAAGAGCATTGAAAGCCTCTTTGAAGTTGGAATAGACACACATTGAACTGTCCCAGTGCACACATACAATCTGGGGTTTTCTCATCAGGTACAAAAATACAAGGTGAATGTTCTCTTCCGGCTGCCCTGGATGTGAACAAAGCTGTTGAATCAAAGACTTATTGAATTTAGAGGTGGAAAGAAGTTTCTCCATTGCATCTGTCTTTTCAGCCTGCAGTAGCAGCCCTTCTCAGAGTCTCACAGTTTCTATTAGTCAGTTCATTTTTCCTAGCTCCTTAAGAAGAAATCCTGTTCAGACGAAACAGCACACTGTTTACAGGAAGCTTGGCAGGGTCAAAAAGTGACTGTAAAACCGATCTCTTGTTAAAACACATAGAGTATCTGCTCTGATGTAGATACTATTAGAACTCGGCAACCTCTGATTTGCTATCAAGGCCTTGAAGGGGATTTCAGAGTCAGATTTGTTAAACTTGGTGACATTGTAAGTGTTATCACTTGTCATTAGCAGAGCTAACTTAGTTGCTCCAAGTCCCACTTAATCTGTCCAGCTCACTACCCACAGCTTCTGACCTACTTAGTCACTTCCTGTCTTTGATTTTCGCCTTAAAGCCTCTTTTCTATGCTGGCCTGTGACTGCCATTTAATCTTAACCAAACTTCCTTGGACTTCCATTACTGTCAAGTACAACTCCTCTTGCTGTAATACCCACCCTTCTGAGTGCAAGAAAATTGATTTACAGCCAACAGTCTGCCTCTTCCCTTATGCTCTAAGTTCATCTTTGCTTTGTTTTTCTTCCTGTATGAGTCACTCCTTCCCCCTCTCCGAGACATCGTGCTACGCTTTCTGTTCCCCCTCGGTCTGTCAGTGGCTGAGAAGCTGCTATGCGCGCCTTTACTGCAGAGATCTGGTGAGTATTATCGCATGTGCCCAGCTACCACGTGCGGATTCGGAAAAAGCTGAACACAAAGAAATTGAGTTGGCCACAGGCTGCTGCAGAAAGTCATCGAGTTTAACAGGTTTTTGCCCCTGACCAGGCAAAACTATACAGATGCTGTAAAGGGGTACCAGCTTAAAGACTTTCCCAGTTCTCACTGGTTCATTCGTGCTACAGGAACATGCCTCTGAAATAGACTTCTTCAGCCAGTTTCCTTCTGTGATCAGAATCCAATTTAAAGATGTTAATCCAATACCATCGTGACTTTTCCCTGCACAGCAGCACTCCTAAGCTGGTGAGGTCTGTTGTTCCTTGAGCTTCTTTTGCCAACACAGAGAAGTTCAAAGATGTGGCCCTGTGCTCTTTGAATGTCAGATACAAAACACTTGTGGAACACGTAAGAGACATTTGTTCGGTCTCTCCTTAGGTGTATGCTCTCTCCCAGCTCTTCTTTTCAATATACCTAGTTCTGCTTTTCCCTCTTCCTCCTACTTCTGTGCTCATCTGCACTCATACTCTTTCGGTTTTTGTTGTTAACATATGGAGATTATATGATCCATCACTGCGTGCAGCCTTGTCCTCATAATAAGCAGAAAATACCATACGTTTTGGAAGGAGGAATTAGCTACAGGCCATTCTCATTAAGCCTCTCCTTCAATTTATCTCAGCTTAAGTTGTATTTTTGAACTGCAGTCACTATGCAGCATTGTAAGTTGAAAACAACCACTTGAGCCCTTTCCAGCGAGGCTTTGAGTGGCTCTGATACTAGGCATGGCGGAGAGATAAGCAGCGCATTGAGGTTGTTGTATCGCTGTAGTGGAGGGCAAGGAGTGAATGGAAACATACCCTCCTGGCACTGCCTGGCTCTGGATGAGGGGAGAGGATCGGGCCAAACAGCTCGGGTTCACACGCGTGGTGGGAGCCAGCGGCCTCTCAGCTGATGACAGATTAGACTCAGGGCTTGGTTAGTGGGAAGACTGTGATTAGACCTCAGCAGCATCTGTCTCTAGCACTGAAGGAATTACTGCTGCAGGCTGTGATTTTCTCAGCAAACTGTAATTATACTAGGAACCTCATTCCTGCTCTTTTTCTCGACAACTGAAGTGCAAAAAAAAATGTGGGTGAGGGTGCAGGGAAGCAGAAACTGTCAAAGAAGCAGAAAAGAGACACCTGTTTGGTTTTGTTCAGCTCACTCTAATTATGATCTCTTGGTTTCTTAGATTCATATGAATCACAGACTGGTTTACCCAAAGGTCAGTGCGAAGGTTTCACTCCCTGAAGCAGTGCTGCCATCCACCTTAACCTGATAGGATACATCCTCTCCGTGCACTTATGCCCCATGGCACCTTAGATGAGTGTGGTGGCGCTTGCAGAAGATGCTACACCAAACTCTGCCCTGGCAGTGCCCTTTCCCTCCTCCCATGGGAGCAGTGGTGTGGGGTGCCGAACTCTGATCATGACTGTTCTCAGGATGCCCCTCGGAAGATACAGCCTGGGCAGAAGTGTGGTATATTGGAGACTGTGGGATATTGGAGACTGAAGGGTGAGTTTGAACCTTACTCATAAAGGCCCTATCTACACTAGGATTTAAGAGTTTGAACTTAGAAAGTGTTAGCTTGTATATAGTAACTCTCTGTTTTAAAAGATGTAGAAAAGACAGCATAACACCTGGTAAGTTTTGCCAAAATAACAATGTCAAGAAAGAGCAAGATTTCTTTGCAAGATTTCTCTACCAGAAAAAAAGCCTTTTTGTTTGTGCAGTTGTAACTCCATAGAAGCCCGTTTGCCATTAGTGTTTTCTCTGCTCAGAATATAAGAAGAAACAGATTATTTTTTAATTTAAATCTTGGAGAGGAGAAGAAGTATCTAAGCGTAGAGTTTGCCAACATAGCTTTCTCATCTAATACTTAAAATGTAGACAAGGTCAAAATTATTCAAACTAATCTATGTGCTCCTTTCTTAACTTTCCTCAGGGCTTTAATGTGACTGTTTAGTATACTTTGAAGGCAAGAGTGTCTTGTCTGTGTTAAACAATTCTACGTCAACACTATACTCATCTAGGAGAAAGCAGAATTGTTCCTTACCAGCACGTCTGCCCTCCATCCCACAGCATGTCTGGCAGCACAGCTGCGGATGAGAGTGTGGCAGCGGGAACTTGACCCTTGGGGCTGAAAGCACCGGGAGGCAGTATGTTGGCAAGCAGATCCCCATCTCCAGAGCCAAGTCTGCAGATGCTGGTGGGAAAGGCACACATCTGGAGTTGTCTGGAATTGGCGCAAATTGCTGTGGACAAAGAAGAGAGAAAGGAAGGGTTAGAAGGAAAGTGGAAAGAACGCTTCTTACACATTTCGCTTTCTTTTCCATCTGCTTGTGTGATGTTGCTGTGAGCTATTAAACAGCTGCAGCGCTCTGCCCCAGAAGGGACTGTGTTTCAGTAGAGATGGAGAATGATTCCTACAGCTAAGCACTAGAATGAGAAGAGCAATAGGAATAATGTTTCTCTGATTGACTATTATGCTAAATACACTTGGGACCACAGCACCTGGGGCAGTAACCAGAGACACTGTTCTGGCTGCTCACACCTGAAGCCCCTGGCAGGCAGTGGGTACTCCTGGGTACTTCTGACTTATCCTTTGCGCAGTAGGTGAGTCCCGCTTCTCTTTTGCCTTCCAGGCAGAACCTCCTAACTCTCCCTTGCTGGTTCCAAAATTCAAGGAGAGCAGATTACTCAAGCAAAAGGTGTTTGCAGACTGTGAGATGTTGTAGCTTGGGGAGAGGTAGTGCAGGAGGACCAGGAGAAGGAGGAGTGGGAGTATTGCGACTGCCAAGGACTGAGCAGAAGAGCATTTTTTTTGCATCCATTCAGAGGCTCAGCTATTTCCTGCATTGTTCCTGCAGTCAGCATGCTCCACCTGCTTTTACTTAACCATTTCCTGTTTACGGCTTCCAAAAACTTTCTGATGAAATCACAGATCTGCCACAAGATCAGTCTTTACAATCCCTTTTGGGCAGACTTCACAATTTTTTTTTCTCTCTCCTCAGTATGGAGACCTTTCAGATTGAGGAGCTGTGTGCTGCGTGTGCATGTCTGCATGCATGTGTGTGTGTGCATGCAGTCAGTAGTTATGTCAGGAAGGTATGTGCTCACTTAGTAGTTCTTTCTCTCTCCATGTGCCCCTTTTTTCGTATCCTTGTGCTTGCTGCTTTTTGCAAGCCTGAGCAAAGAAACAAGCAGTAGCACTGAAGGCAGGTTCCCCTTTCTGTAGAATAGAGGGCTCCAGATACTTAGAAGAAAGGCTCTTCCCATTATTTTCAAGCTTCTGAGAGCTCTCCCACAAACAAGGAATTTGTTCCATGTATACCCTGCCAAAGCTTGAAATTATCTTCTAGCTTTGAAAACAGTGAGGCAATTTCTTCTAGCCTGCTGTTCAGTTTCTCAAGTGTGAAAGGCAAGGTGTGAGGAGCAGGAAGGATTAACCAAAGAAAAATAAATCTCTTTCTTACAATGTAGATGGCTCCCACGAGTCCCCATCTCAAACTTAGTCACATGTCTTGTAGAAATCACTAGAAAAGCATGCATGCTTCACGTTTACTCTC
The DNA here is from genome assembly GCA_011801015.1 of Ardeotis arabs. Taxonomy (NCBI): domain Eukaryota; kingdom Metazoa; phylum Chordata; class Aves; order Otidiformes; family Otididae; genus Ardeotis; species Ardeotis arabs. The sequence goes on along the minus strand of JAAGAY010003996.1, from coordinate 5,092 downwards.
CTTAGCCATTCTATAGATAACAACGCAGTGACCACTAAAACCAAATTTATTTGTCACTGCTTTGGCTGTTTGTTTACTTTTTGTATTTTTCTTCTGGAGCAATGAAAATAGATTCTTCAGTTTCCTCTCTTGTTCTCATGCTCTTGCACAGTGCTGCAATGTTTGGGTTGCGGTGAGCACTGCAGGAGAATGTCCCCTTCTTAAAATAAATCATGGAAACATTTCTGTTGGAATCAGGGCCTGTAGAAGTTTATTTATTTTTTTTAATAAGAAGAATGTCGGGCCAGCTTTGACCCGACACCATATCCCTTTAAAGGGAACAGGCTTGTGATGCATGTCAGTGTATATATACTGACGTGTATGTATGTATGTCTGCATATATGCATGTGTGTGTATACGCACACCCACTGGTACACATGCCAGTTATACGAATATTACTGAGCACTGAAATCATCCTTGAAGAATGCTGGACATGTTGGCCCTGTCTTCATCAGACAAATCTGCAAATTCCTTACTAGCCCTACTGCAAGTCAGTGTAAGCCAGGATGCTTAGTCGACTGAATTAAGCATAAAAGCCGTAGGTCTATAAGCACGCACCAGCACTGTCGCTGAGCTGTTTCACACTTCTGTAATTATGTCAATAGGCTCACGCTCCCACACGTTTCTGAATATTTTAAGAACAACGCTAGACCCCCCTGTTTTAACTGTAACATAAATATGCACAGGTAGCACATCTGTACGGGCTAGGAGGTACGGTCTGGGCATCCCTAGTGTCCAGGCAGCTGTCTGCTGTAGGCATGGCACAACCCCACTTGGATCAGAGTTTGCTGAAGTATCCTTCAAGCTGTCTTTGAGCAGCTTTTGAAGTTTCTTTTTAATCAGGAAAAGGAAGCAGTTGTTTTCTGCACAGAAGTGTCTTTCAGATTGGCCCAAGTATGTAAAATGGTTACTTTGGTTCCCATCCAGCCAAATTCATTCAATAGTTTGTGTCAGGGTACTTGTCATCAGTGGCATTTGCCCAGGGTGAATCACACAGATCAGGCAATGATCTGAGAGAGCGTCCGCATCTTTTTCATCTTCATTTTATAGGGTACAGCCCTGGTAAATTCATGACTGTATTGTACTGCACAGCTCTTCCTGCAGCAGCTTCTTTTCTTCTAACCAGCGTTCAGCCCGAGAGGCAGCTACTTCCAAAAGAGACTCTCTGGTTCAGTGCCCGTCTTTGTTTTCCAGATGTTTCTTTCACCATGCCGCTTTCCGGTTACACTGCAAATTTGGGTGCACTCAAGATATTTTCACCTCCCCTTTCCACCCCAAAAATGGAGGAAAGCTGGACTATATGAAAACGTAGCAAGAATGAGACCCTTGGGGGAAATGGCAGGGAGGTGTAGAGGACCATGCAGGACTCTTTCCAGGAAATGGGTAGAAGGTTCATCTCATGAGTCACTGAAATCTTAGATGACTAAATTCTTGAAGAATAAACTGTCAGGAATATGATACTGGACAGGACAGTTGCGGGGGAGAAGAAAACTTCTTAAATAGCTCTTGTTTGTTTTTTCGTTTGTGATTCATTCCTGAGGAAATTGCTGCCTCTCTGGCCAGGGACGGGGGCAGCGTGCAGGCGGTGCCAGCCCTCCTGCGCAGAGGCAGCCGGCAAGGCTGCTCCAGGCCCCAGCGCTCCCATCAGAGGGGCTGAGAGGGGACCAGGAGCACTCCATGGCCATCCTGCCCAAGTGAATAAAGTAAGACAGGGTCGCTAGTTGCGTGTGTGCCATCTGAATAAATTCACCTCTTTTTTTTGTATACCATCAGGTATTTCCAAGAGGAAATGAAAGTATTAGAACTCTAATTCTAAGCTCCTTTTAAAAATTTTTCTTCCTCTACCTGCTCCAACCAGTAAACCAAGTTATATCAATAAAATTGGCCTAAAGCTCTGAATTTGGATTTCAGAGAAGGTCTTAAGATTTTAAGTGCCAGTAACAACAGAAGCAGTCAAACTCCCTCCACAGCTACCTCCAGGGGAGCTGAACAGCAGCAGCAGGAAATGTTTGCAGTAGTATCCGAGTGTGGAGAAACCCCAATGTTCCAGCACGCTGCTGCCAGTTCCCATTTTGGTGAGTTTGACCCAGAGCATTTTAATGTTTCAACATTAGTTCTGTGTCTCATAATACTGTTTACGTAATGATCCCTCATTTGGTTCCCATTAAAATCATGGTATTTCTTCTGCAAACCACTGCTTGTAACAATCGAGCCACCCAGCTTTTCATTAGATTGTAATACAGGAAACAAATAGTCTGTCGGTAGGATGCACACTGTGATTCTCAAACAGAGAATAGGGGGCTTTTTTTCCTCGCTTGGACATACAAAGCTCAGATCTCAGAAGCAGGAATGTGAAAGATCTGTTAAGGGTTGCTGAATCTATCTCCTGCAAAAACGCAATGTAGTTACTCCCTGGTAGACGTTCCTCAGATAGTGTATTGATAAAAAGAGCATCTACAGCTCCTCGTAGTCAGAGCAGCAAGAATCCTCTTAAAATTGTAGAAATGGTAGGTGTAGAAATGGTGCTCCCACAGATCGTCCCAGCGCTGCAACCTTTCAAGATGGTGCAGAACAGTTCCTTGTATTATATGTACCAGCACTTTGAAGGATTCCGTTTCAAATGTCTCAAACAATGGGGGTTTCACCGCTTCCTGTGGGAGGCTGCTCTGCAGCCTAACTTGTTTCACCATCTGGAGCGTTTTCCTGAGTGTCTGCCCACTTTTAACTTTCTTTTAATTGTGCACCCACAATGTCTTCTTAAAGGTGGCTCGCCAAAAGTTTCTGTTGTGTGAAATTCACGTTACGTGGTGCTTTTCTGTTTATTATAAGGATCAAGAAAACCCTGAAAGATTGATGGCTTTTTCTTCCTCAGAAATAATAATAAGTAATTAATATTGTATTACTGCTTTTCTAGCCATTCAGCTCAGCAATTTACAAGGAAGGTCAACATGGTTGTACTCTTTTTACAGATGGGAAAAACTGAAGCACAGAGCAGGAAACAACTTGTCCAGGATCATTCAATAAGCCCATGGCAAGACTTGGATTTTTAACCAGGTCTCCACAATAGTGCCCTACTTCTTTTACTCTTTCTTTTTTTTTCCCCCAGTCCAGTTGCCTTTGGCTTTGTTGGAGTACCTAGGAAGGACAAGCTTTCCATGAACTCTATTCAGAATTGTCATATTGTAACTGAAAGGTCAACTTGTTGAATATTTAACAGTTACTATCTTTCCAATGTGTAAGTTAAGCATCCTAATTAAGTAGTGATAAATAAAACCCACAAAGCATTTTAACAGACTAATTCAGTCCCTAGGGCCTCCGAGCTGAATTTCCTTCAGCTAGCTTGTGTTTTCCCAGTTACGGATTGTTCAGATTGAACACAGTATATATCAAGCACGCTCTTATCAGCGTACTGCAGGAAGATTTCCTTCCTCCTCAGTGCTACCATGCTTACTTCACCTGTTGTATTTCCCTTAACTGTGGTTTTCGGTAAGTGTGTTTCTCAGAATCTGTATAGTTGCTGAATTATAAATCTTCCATTTTGGAACAATAACACCGCAATCTGTATAGCACGGTGCACTGGGTGATACCCAGCCTAGCACTGAATGGGCTCACCTGGGTATCGGCAGCAGCCTGGCCTTAACAGCACACAGCTGTCTGTGGGCTGCTAGCAGGCAGGGTGTTTCTCCTACATGCCTTAAAGCTTCTGCCTGTCCAGCCTGTCATTTCAGTGAATATCTTTACTGGGACTAGATCAGCCTGAGCACTTGGTAAGATGAGTTTTGTTCCTCACCTCCGCATGGGAATGGCCAGGGAAGGCAGCCATGGCCATGTGCTCGCAGGCTGATCTGCAGGGGTCTCCTAACTGCCCCACACTGAGCTGACAGTACCCTCGCTACCCTGTGCGAGGTGTAGCACTCTGGATGGATCGAGAAATGTAAATTAGAGGTCTGGGTAGGCCAGAGTTATAGATGAGGGATAGCACATGGATTTTCCTGGCTGCTGACCACTTTCAAAGAATGCCAGTAAGTGAAGTCCTTACCATCGGAGTTAATCCCCACACTGCTCCTTCAGGCTTCCTTTATTCCAGATATCATTGAGGCAGCATCTGAGGATTTACCGAAAGCTGTAAGACTACTATAGGTCACTGAGCACATCGTCTTTGCTTTCAGATTGAGTTTGAGAAATCACCAGCGGTGTCATGCTTACGCCTCCTGGCCATGTGAATAGAGGAAGCTGAGAAGCAACAATCTATTACATAAAGCAGGGAAATCCCCCTCAAACTTCTCCCAGCCTATCTCAAACCGAAGTTGATTTGCATACATACACTACAAATAGCTTTGCAATGGCTTTTAGCCCCATGAAAGGGTTTCGTGTGCTTGCCTGTAATCATTTAGGCCAGTTCCACCAGTTGAATCACTCGGAGAAAATAAAAAAGCCTGAATCAGAGCCTGTATAGAAATCTAAGCAGTTTTATGTAGCATCAGCCTACTTCAGGTAAGGATACAACTGGGTAATGCTATTCCACACAAAATCAACAGGAAATGTTCAATACCTATTAGTAACTAGCAGTTATTCTAGAAAAACAGTGCTAAAAAAGCTATATTAAGCCTTATAATTTGTGACTGTGGATGGGTGGTATCATTCCTCAGCTACATTTGCAACTAAGGTTCCTGTACAAATCCTGTTTGGTGGAAGATGGACCTTACTGAAAATCAGAAAAAAAAGCTGTAGTATCCTATAGTTGAAGCCTATGGCCAGCTGCTTTACAAAATCTGAGACTCATTAGGCCTGAAATTCCTGAGCAATGCTGTTCAAAAAGCAGTGGCATTACACAGACTTCCAAAATTCCTGTGATTTTTTTAAACATCATGGTATAACAGAAACAAACAAGTGAGTGAAAAAAAGAGATAACATATTCCGTGTTGGGCCCGGCCCTGTTCAACATCTTTGTCGGCGACATGGACAGTGGGATAGAGTGCACCCTCAGCAAGTTCGCCGATGACACCAAGCTGTGTGGTGCCGTCGACACGCTGGAGGGGAGGGATGCCATCCA